>JBCAUA010771843.1:0-14893 GCA_038406235.1 Peronia verruculata | reverse complement strand
TGTTGAATACGGTGGAAAAGGTTAAAAGAACCTAACTTTTGTAATAAAAAAAAATCGCCTCCAGGACGCGTCCCCCCCCCCCCCCCTTAACAAATTCAGATCACTAGATATTGTTTCCTTATCAAGATGAGCTTTAGATTTGCTTTTTTATTGCAGGCACTTAGTAAACATTTCAATTATACTTGTCTGTTCATAAATAGTTTTGTTTTGTAGAGAATGACTTTTTTTCGAACGTCTTAAGGCCTTCTGAATTATTTTATACATGAGACGCGATACGATGACATCAGGGTCTCATCAAACTGAGCCGATCGAGATATTACGTGTTTTTTCAACAGTAAGCGAATTTTTTTGTGTCGTCATCACATTTTTCTATATCAATCTAAAAATGCAATGCAGAGTTAAATTTACTTAAATAAATCGAGTAAAAGCCCCAAAAATTATAGTTTAGTGGCATGGCCTGACAAGGATCAATAAGGATTTACAAAAGTAGTCGGCCATTTTCTCAATCAATTCAGCTGCAGCAATAGGTCATCCCCATCGTCTTTAACTGCCAATATCCCAACTTCTACTTAAGGTAGAGCAATCAATAATCTTTACACTGACATCAGCAACTCCATAAGCTCAAAATCTGACAAGAGCCTGATTTCATCGTGTCGCATCTCATATACTATTTTCCTTGTACATTCCATTCAGCTTGTTTTTCTTCTGTAAAATTATATGATTGACAATACTACTACTGGGGGACTGTAAATGATAGAATTAAATAATGTTCTTATACATAAGCATATGTGATTACCTATATTTGTTAACTACCCTCGATATATCCTCTTCTTTCATGGACATAACCGATATAATGCAGATCTTACTGAAAAAAGATGCCTCATAATATTCCATTTTTTATTCACTCTTATTTTTCAACCTCTCTTGATGTTCACTCGTTTATTCTCACTTTTTCAACGTTCCTTTATTTCTACTTCTCTATCACCCTCCCTCCCCCCGCAGGGGCCCGGTGTTTATAAGTAGGTTCTCTGCTTCCACCTGCAGGCGATGTAAGCCTTTCATCCGCAGGGTGTCTCCCATGGAGTGCTATCCTCGGCATTTCAGGCGAAACATCTTTTCTCTCCCTCCTTGCTCATGTCTTCTGTCCCGCTTTTTTGCGCTCTTCTTCTTGATATGTAAACGTAATTTACTGTATTTGACACAATATAGCCTTAACCGTGCTGATGTGTCGTTAGACCCCAACACAAACAAACAAACAAACAAATAAACAAACAAACAAACAAACAAACTCGTAATTTTCTATCTGTGCTGATGTTCACTCGTTTATTCGCACTTTTTTTTAAAGGTTCGTTTATCTCTACTCTATCATATTCACTCCTTTATTTCTCCATTCCTTACTGTTCACTTGTTTATTCTTAACTTTGGCTAATGTTCACTTGTTTTTATCTACTTCTTTCCGTTGTTTATTTCTACTTCTTGTCAATGCTCACCGCTTTATTCCTATTTCCCATTAATGTTAAGAGACAGAATAAGATAAGATAAGACAACTTTATTTCCCACAAAGGCAGAACTTTTTGTACAGTGTAAAAACGATCTAGGTTCAAAATCATATAAACAAATAGCAAAAAATATGCATAATATTAGATATATATTTCTTTTTTATTTTATTAATGTACTTATTTTAATTCATGTATTTTTTTTTCCTCATTCTGTTTCAGTTTGCTGCATTCTTCACCTTTAGCTGGGCCTACGGGGAGTTCCTGTGTAAAGGTGTCCACTACCTGCAGAACGTTTCCTCTGTGTGCTCAGTCCTAACGCTGACAACCATGAGCATGGAAAGGTAAAAACCTGGCTGTTTGAGCTATCACTGCCTGTCTGTCTGGTAAAACCCTGACAGTTTGCATTGTTGTGTCTTCTCTTGTCTGTCTATGTGCGTGCAAAGCTTTGGCTTATTGAATTGTCTCCTTTGCCTATATATCTGGTACAATCATAATGGCTGTTTGCTTTGATTCTAGTCTTGTCTGCCTCTCTGCCATTATGAAACCCTGGCTGTTTGCCTTGATTCTAGTCTTGTCTTCCTCTCTGCCATTATGAAACCCTGGCTGTTTGCCTTGATTCTAGTCTTGTCTGCCCCTCTGCCGTTACGAAACCCTGGCTGTTTGCCTTGTCTTGTCTACCTCTCTGCCTGGTGAAACCCTGGCTGTTTGCCTTGTCTCTGTTTGTGTGGTTAAACATTTTGGCTGTTTGACTTGTCTTTGTCTTTCTTTCTATCTTGTAAAGCCCTTTCTGTTGTATTTGTCCAGGTTGTTTGTTTAAAGAAAGTATGTTTTTAGTCTTTCTTGACATCTTGTCTGTCTAACTATTATGAACAAGAAAAATATACAATAATTATGAGCAATATACAACTGTTTGTCTGTTAGGAGAATTCGTTTTCCCGTTATTTATCTCTGTCGGCCTGCAGTTATGTCCCTTGCTGTCATAAAAAAAAAAAGAGAAACTGCAATGCAGGATTCGTTCTGTATACGTCTTTCAACCTCCCATCTGGTGGTTATCTCGACAGTTTCCCTAGTCTTGCCTATCTAACCAAAAAGAAAAAAAAAGGTCGTGAACTTTCGTGCTTTTAAGGGAAGATGCAAGTTAATGATACAAGTGGGATAGATTTGTCTGGAAAATATTGCCGCAGCATAACTGTCTCTCTTCCCCTCTCTCCCTCCCCTCCGTGCTGCACAACAGAGAGAGAGAGAGAGAGAGAGAGAGAGGAAAGAAAGGAAAGAGAGAGAGAGAAAGAGAGAGGGAAATGGAAGAGACTGTAACTGAATAAAAACAAACAAAGTAAAAAAAAAAATAAATAACTTAAAGCCCGTTTTCAAGCGGCGACAGACCACAGCAATATCCTGCTGAAGTCTACCGGCTGCTTCATCTCCTGACTTCAATCGTGAGATCGATCGGTCACCAAGAAGTGTCTGCTCGTCCATTTCTAACTGCCGAACTGACAAAGTATTCACGAGACTGTTAATTAAACTTTGAAACTGACGAGGGTCGGCTGGTCGGCTCTGAGCAAAGACCAGTTCCATTATTTTCATGCAGCCAATTCCTCACCAAATAAGATACAATCCAAGTACAAGATATCCATCAAATTATCTTCCTTTGCCCATAATTATATTCTCATTTTTTATTATTTTCTTTCGCGATACAGTCTGCCCAGAGCCAGTATATATAAGATCCGACATGATGAAATCAGGCTCTCGTCAAATTTTGAGCATAATATGGAGTTGTTGATATCAGTGTAAAGATTATTCATTAAATTTCCTTTCAGTGTGTGAAAAAAAGTGATTGCTCTACCTTAAGTAGAAGTTGAGATATTGGCAATTAAAGACGATGGGTGTGATCTATTGCTGCCGCTGAATTGATTGAGAAAATGGCTGACTACTTTTGTAATCCTTGTTAGGCCAAGCCACTAAATTATACTTTTTGGGCTTTTACTTGATTTATTTCCGTATATTTAACTATGAAATGCATTTATATATTGATATAGAAGAATTTGGTGAAAAAAAAAAAGCGTTAAATATTCATTCACTGTTGGAAAACACGTTATTTCTCCGCTTGCCCCAGTTTGACGAGAGCCTGATTTCATCGTGTCGTGTCTCAAACACAACTCAAGCATTATCATTATTGAGTACAACAATATAGAATAACTGTTTGAAAGTCAGGTGATTCCGTCCTAGTCCTACCAATAAATGTCATTAATGCATGATATTCTTATGACAAAAACTTGTTCTTGTTCTGACAGTTACATGGCGCAAAGAGAGACATTCATGCCCTCTACTTTTTACCGATAATAGAAATGACACGGTTACATGTCGTAATAATTATGTTACCATATTTTGCCACAGAGGGAATTAGATAATTAAGAAAACGAAGACAAGTAAATAAAAAGGCAGAAAGACAAACGTTTTGCATACAATAAAAGAAAAAACAAAGAACCAAAAATTAAAAAAAAAAAAAAATTCAGAAAATTGCTTGACACCAAACCAACGGTGGCAGGATAGAAAAATGTAAAACTTATGTTAGCTGCACTGCAGGTGAATAAGCAAGCAGTAACATTTGCTGAGTTGCTCACTTTAAGGAATAAATAAGACTTGAAAGTGTCTACAGAACTGAGGAATAAATCTAGATAAATACTGTCTCATAAGCCTGATATTCCAAGAGTTTATGACACTTAACTTTTCTAGCCGGGGTTTAACGTGCATCACCATTCGAAAGAACAGGGAAAATGATAATGCTTTGTTTTGTAACCTTCCACAGTAGTTCAGAGTGAGATATAACTGAAAAACACAGGAATGGGTGCAATAGACCAAAAAGCTAAACAGATTAGTCGTCTCTCATCATAAAATAATTAAACTTTAACTTACGTGTTCATATTAACAATATGTCTCGTAGCAAAAAAAAAAAAAAAAATGAAAAAAAGAGTCGTATGTCGATTTTCCAATTCAGCTAACTGTTAGTATGAGGCATAATCTTAATTCATACAATTTTGTGTGGTGAAATAAAATATTGAGAGCGCTTGACTAAAGCCAGAGATAGTGCAGAATGAAGAGACAGAAATTGACCTGTCAATCGATAAAAGTGACTAACGTTTGGAGAAAATTGGCAGATATAAACAGTTTAGCACATAAATCTAACATCTTGGTATACTTGTTATCTGCCCCTAAAAGCAATAAGAGACACGACACTGTGAAATCAGGCGCTTTGCAAACTGAGACGACCGAAGAAATCTCGTGTCTTTCAGTAACGAATGGATTTGTAACGCATTTTTTCCTCCACAAAACCCTTATAAATCAATCCAAAATTCATTCCAGAGTCAAGTTTACTGAAACAGATTGAGGAAAAGCCCAGAAATTGTGAATTCTAATTTAGTGCCAAAGCTTAATAGGGATTACTAAGAATTTATAAAAATGATCTGCCATTTTCTCACTGAACTGAGCTGCAACAATGCCAATATCTCAATTTCAACTTAAGGCAGATCACAGTGATACCAATAAGTCCGTATGTTCAAAGTTTGACGAGCGCCTGATTTCATCACTCAGAGGTGAATGTCTTTTCAATTTCTACAAAAGCGAGACACCAATATCAGAGTACCTTTATCACATTCCCCCAGGGATGTTCGAGCGATCCACAAATTATTCTGACTTGCGGTGAGACATATTTCTAGATGAGACCAATCTCCAGACAGCCCGAATGATGCTATCACCTGTCACCTGTCAGCATGACCGACATCGATGTAAGCTGCCACATTAGATACCAAGACAACTCTCCTTAACCTTTGCGGTTCTGATCCTATGCGTCACCCCATGAATGTGGAGGTGGCTGATCGATCCTATAACGAGGTTGTGGAAAATCGAATCCAAGCTTATACTGTCCTTTTTCTCGAAGTTTTGGGAGTTAATAGTATAAGACCTCATGCTTAAGTGAGAAATACAAAGAAGTGGTTTAACTCATTCCTTTTTTTATCGGGGGCGGGGGGGGGGGGGGGGAATGATCTGATTCGACAATTATAATGTAAATATATTTTGCCGGAGCCTTTGATGAAGATGCACATTGACTGAATAAATAATTATAATTCCCAATATTGAGGTTACGGTTACAGTGTTTGTTAGCCTCTTAACCTCCGAGGGGGAAAAAAAAAGGTTTCCAGTTGTCTTGGCACTCTTCTAAGCGGTTGGAGAACACATCTTTAAAAATGGGCATTGTTTAACCGATCAGTGAACACCATTATACTATAAATATACAAGAAAACTCATAAAAGGCTTATGGACTTGAATACTTCTAAGCGCATCTATCTGAAATTTGGCGCACGACTTTGTAACATAAAGATCTCAGTTTCTGTTTGCATAAACCAGAAAAAAAAAGGTATTGTGTTTGATGCTATTCTAAAAAGACGACCATAATCGAATAGTAACCTCGCGAGAGTGTTTGATCCGAATTTGTTTTTCGATAAAATGACGGGTTCAAAACACAAACACGTTTTCTTTAAGTAACATTCAGTTTAATCATCCAAATTAACACCATGGCGCTCATACACTTTGAGTGCAGGACAGACGTATCAGTTTGACCTATATTTTAAACAGAAAATCTCTCGTGAAAGTCGTGGGTTCTCTTCTAGTCTTCAAAAATAGGCATAATATCAACCCGTAAAATGAACACATCTTCAAAAATAGGAATTGCCCCCCAAAAAACATATCTCACAAAAGAAAATAGGCATTGTTTCAAACTGTAAAGTGAACACATCTTCAGAAATAAAATTTCTGGGATATGTTCACTCTTCAGGCTCAAAACATGCCGAGACGACTGGGAAATTAGTGTTTAGTTCCTTCCTTTAATCTGAGAAATAAAGAGTTAAGGAGATAGAAACAATCAGAGCGACAATGCTTATTATTATTATTATTATTATTATTATTATTTTACAGAATAAGTAAATATGAATTATGATTTTCTGAACAAATTGTAGTCACCAATCGCGTCTGATGATATACACCAGAGACTTCCCATGTTCTTAATTTCGGCCACCCACTGGTTTTCCCAATTGGTGTAATGAAGTCGGTATTTATGTCAGATGGTTGTCATATTAACGGGAGTTCTTTTCTCCGTGCTGTGGAATCATGTCGTGAAAAGCAGATCATATTTGCCAATTCATCTTTGTCATGCCCATAATTCAGGACGACTATTCATTTTGTTCGCTCACTACTGTTGAAGAGCATAAAAGAATACTAAATTATTCTCGAAATAGTCTGAAAGAATTGCTTTTTTTTGTTTGTTTGTTTGTTACAGATGTATGATTTTCAGTGACCTACAACCGTTTTTTTTTTTAACCTAGTCCTACATGTAATCGTCCTGTCAGCTCAATCGCTCTTTTCCTATCAAATTTCTGTCCCTGAAGCTTTACTTTTAATATCTAAATACAGAAATTATAGAATCTACTTGCTGGCTGTTCATGTGGCATTGTGATCACAGGCCAGAATTGATGACCTAATTCTTCGAGGCTCAGTGACATCAATGACCGGTCTATCTCCGACGTTTTCAATATAAACTGGGATTCTGATAGCGAGCTCTGCAGGCCATATTTTGTTGTTGTTGTTGTTGTTGTTGTTTTTTCTGATATTTTTCATTTCACCTGAGATATAACCCTGTGGACAATATCTTTTGTGAAATAGAACTATGACACCTCAAAAAAGAAATATGAGAAAAAAAAAATCAGCTTGGTAGTAAACATCAGACTGATAGTAAACTTTGTCCATAGTCCCAATAGTTTCATACTTGCGAATTACCAGGAGGGAATAAGACTTTTATACAGATCAGATTTGGCAAAGATAACACTTCATCCTTTGCTGGAAGATTTCGAGCTTAGAGGATTATTTTGGAAATCCTATCAGAAGTTTAGGTCACCAACAGTGATTTATATTGATTAAGGGTCAAAACCAAAGAGATAGTAGAGATATGTAGCCTCCGGAAATAGACAAATGACATTAGTTTGGGCATAGTCTGGGGGACTTAAAACTTGACCAAGAAGAGTTCATGTGATGAAAAGATTACTTGAGAAAACAGTATTTCGGTCTTCATTAAAACATGTTCTCCTTCCTGTCTCAGAATAGCTTCAGTTCATCATAATTATAGAGTCTATGAATCAAAGAACCAACGGCGTGGATATTACTACCTAAGCACTTCATGCCTGCTTAACTTTACCGTTATCGCAATCTGCTGATTTGTTTTAAAAGTACTGATAGTTATCATTTTTTCTTCTCCCTTGTCAAGCTTGATTCTTTTGTGTTATGTTATGTTATATTTTCCTACGAAAGAACAAAACAATCATCGACGCATTCGCCTATCTCTCAAAATACGATTTCGTATTAAAGTAACACCTGTTCAGGATTTCCTCTCAGTCAAGAGCCTGACGAGGGCGTAGAACGCCGAAAATTTGCTTGAAAGGACACAACCCAGCAGTGAAGCGCTTTGACAAGAGGATTTTTCTCTTCATTTCTTTTACACGGACAAAATGCTGCTCAAAAGAAACATAAACTCTCTCAAACATTGTTTACATTGTTGGTCAATGTAAACAGCTCATTCTAAAAACATACTCAGGTTATAGTTTACTCCCCACGCATATTAGTTTCTAGGGTAACAGACTAACATCCCAAGTGAAAATTTCCACAATAGTCTGGCTTCCCCAGAAATCCTTTGTCCCTCAGGTGAATCAGATTTACAATGGTTTCTATTCTCTGGGCTTACCTTTCAGTGAAGGAAAATTGGATTTTATTATTATTATTATTATTATTGTTGTTGTTATTTACTCACTCACTTAAACCTGTTTCTTACGAAAAAAAAAATAATAATAATAATAGTAATAATAATAATAACAATAATAATAGTAATAATTCAAACATTTTGCTTTTGAGCGGTTATTATTTTGACACAGAGGTGACAAAAATGGAATGATATCTCAGACACAGTATTATCAAGTTATCGCCTGTATCTCAAGAAGTGCAAGTAACATTTCTGTTATATTCTGTTGTTTTTTTTCCTGCAACCATCCTCTGCCTGGACACAGGAGAAAATATTCCTATATTCTCACAAAGGTGGGCGTTGATATTCTATCTCATTCTCACGAACTGGTGTGTGGTCCTGTGGTGTGCATTGAAACTATTTCCCAACATTATTTTGAGCGCATCCCGAAGTGTATGCAATGATTCGTAAGATGGGTGAGGAACTGTTGGAGAAATTTATGGTATCTGAAGTAAATCTATTTGACATAATTTTTGCAGAGACTCTTGAAACTTTACTGATCTCTTGGTTTCATTCGCTCATGAAAGAGTTAACATTCCCATTCGTCCAGGCCTTCTCTGTATGCAAGAACACGCTTCATTTTGAAATTTTACTATTCATCTCTTGCCAGAAGCACCATGATCACAGCTTCTTCATGAATTAAGTATGTTTATGAGAGCCAGACAATATAGTCCACCTAGACCCTGTTTTACCTTTCATAATTTATATTTATCTATGTTATCTTATTTCTGATGATATCATATATCATGATCCCAGCCCAGTAGAGATTAGGCCTACATGACATAATGGTAGATTATTTTTATTCCTTCGTCCTTGAGCTTTTATATACCATTAATTCAAATCGAGCATAAGATAATGTATACTAAAATTCCCCATACTTTTCCACTCTTAGATATCTGAATACAAAATCCACAGATTATCAATGCAGACTCCCCCTTCTTTGTAAGCTTTAGCATGAACGCTGCACCCGTTTTTGATTACCTGTAACAATTTCGGATGAACAGAAAAAAGTGAATTCTTCCTTGAAGACTGACAGGCACACATCAGGCAAAAGGGCACTGCGTGGACAAAAGTGCTACTCACTTTCCTGTCTTTCGTTTGGGAGAGTTCTGACCTGAGGGCACAAGAAATGAAGACGAAAGTAGGATTGACAGATACCATTATGGGATGCCCTTGGGTGGTACCCGTACACAGACAAAGAAATAACAACAAAACTCTCAGAGGGAAACAAAAAAAAAAAAAAATACCCAGCGATGTGTAATAGAATAGAACAAAAACTGTGGGAGTCTCTCTCTCTCTTTCTCTCTCTCTGTAATGACTTCGGCAGCGAATATTTGAGAAACCAGGGCACAGGACATTTCCACATCATTTAAGTTAGTCCATACAGTTACAACGTGGTTTCATATTTTACTTTCTCGTATTTCGCGTGCACAGCATTTTCACATTTCCACAATTGTTACACATGACTATATGTGAGGCGTTCACCGAAAAAAGGGCAATGTCGATGGCAGTCATAAAAAGATCAGGTCTAAATTTAGGGATACTGGGAGTTTGGCACCAAGATATTCCTTGAACATTTGTTTTCCATCCCACAAAAGCTTTCTGTTTTTAAATCAAAGTCAACACCTAAAGGTATTTATGAAAGGGTTTTCTGCAGCCTCTGCATCGAAACATTTATCACGAAAGTCCAGATTCTATAACGCATCACTTCGGCTGTTATGTTAGGTAAAACAACATTATACCACATAACTAATCCCCAATGTATTGCGTACCAAACAAAAATGTAGGCTGCGCCACCCATTAACGTTAGGGGGCATAAATTATACATTTTACATTCGCATTTCTCCAGTTAAAAGTAGTGGGCATGTACTTGGTTGTCCGTAATTTTAGTGCTTTCTTTTTATCATCAGTTGGTCTGATCATTACTATCGCTGTCCTATTCCACCCTGCTCGTTTAAACTCTCGCTTTTTGAAAACAACGTCGTTTAGTTTCTTTTTAACCATTTGAAGACTATTCATTAAGGTTTCTGAATACTTTGATATAAAAATATCTTAAGACGTTTTGAAATTGCTACCATGTTTTTTTTACAAAAACAAAACAAAAACAAAAAATGCGGGTGGAGGACCGGCTGCTTCAACACAACCTGAGTGTCAAAAGATTTTCTCCCTATTAAATGAAGCAGGATATGGTAATGTTACTGGAATTGTAGGGAAGAGCGAGCTAAAGGAACTTGTGAATACATTTTTCACTGGAGATTGCTGTGACGAGAATTGGAAGACGGAGGCGATACGACCATCTTGATCTAGATCTAGAGCTATATTCAAGCCAAAGGCACTTGGATCTAGATCTAGACCTTTTGTGTAAAACCGATAGAGATGCAGTGCATGTTATATCTTTGTGCTTTTAATATTCTAGACCTAGTTGACACCATTTGCTGCATATAGTCTATTTGGATTTAGATCCAATTTATAAGAGTGCACAGGGGAATCTCAATCGCTTCTAGACACAGGCCTACAGCTAATCACATCATACTATGAAATCTTTCAAAATTATTTTCAGCAAGGAATTCCTCATTTCACCTGTTTCTTCACCATTTGTGAGAAATGCTTTCACTTCGTTTGAGTTGAATATAACACGACTTTTGTGTGGGGATTTAACTGTAAAAATAAAAGCGAAAACTTAAATTCTTTTCGCCATGTGCCTTGTTTTTGCTAAGCGCTTTTACATGTGTTCTGTTTTGTAGTATTTTGAATGTAGATACAAGATTGTCACCGGCTGCACTTGCTACATATGACTATGTATTTTACGTTGGTTGTATTTTGTACCAGCAATGTCACATTTCTACACTAACGACATGTGGCACCAGTGTTGTATGATTGTAATGATTTTATACGCGACCATCATTTCCCCCAATCCTAAATTTACTGCATATCAAAACGATATGATGAGTATAAATTCTTGCATTTTGTGTTCACAATATTGAAGTGCCATCCTCGACAATCCAGGAGAGACATCTCTTCTCTCTCTCCTTACTCCTGTCTTCTGTTCCGCTTTCTTTCCCCTCTATTTATTGACGTGTAAACGTATCTTACCGTGTGTGACACAAAATAGCCGTAATCGCGCTGATGTGTCGTTAAAACTCAATTCAAACAAACAAACAATCACAACATTGCCGCACTTGCGACTGCATATAAACGAGGGATGGTATGTGTATATTATTTCACTGATTTTGTTTCAGTTACTAAGTAGAGAAAATAATGTAATCATCAGACCCCGGTTTGACACTCTAAAACTGAAGACTTCAGATGGATCTTCTGAGACTGTGGCATTGTTAGTTTTACTGAACACTTAATGACAAGTTTTATAATAGAAGATATAAAACATTATGTTTTTTTTTTATCTATCTATATATTTTCGTGAGCCTCGTGGTTGGTTCAAATGGTCGTATTTCCTTTCTACACCTTCGTTTTTTTTTCTCTTCTTCTTCTAAACTAAGATTTTGTTTGTTTCTCTCATAGGCTCGGCGTTGAAAGTGTGGACATGTTTACAACACTCAAGTATAAAATGCCTCGGATAAATTTCGATTAAACTGAATTCATGTTCTCCATGAAACTGATATTTTCTGTAAACAAATTGCCATCAGTGCAGGAACCACATAACAATTGTTCTCTGCTATAGTAGTTGGAAAGATGAAGGAGGTAGACAAACAGATAAACAGATATTATACAGAAAGACAGATGGACAGAGAGATGAAAAAGGTATCAAATAAACGTGTATCATTCAGATGACGAATGGATCAATCATAGGAACAACAAACAAACAAACAAACAAACAAAAACGAAACTAAGCAAACAAAACAAACAAACAACAACAACAACAAACCTAAAGGGTACTTTACCACAGCTCTCAAAATCTACAGCAAAACAAGGACTAGTTTTGTTTCGCTGTCGCTAATGATCATTTTATACTCCCAAGACAATTCACATTCAAGCGTGTAGGAGTTTGAGAAATGATTATAACCTATAGCCTGTTATGTTTTGCTTTTATACAATACTTTTATACTTTTTTATTCGTTTTCATACAATAAATCAAAAATTTGTTGTTTTGTTCTCGCTTATAATCATTTTACATCCCCAAGACAATTCATGTTCAAGAATTAAGGAATCTTAGAGATAATTATAAGCCTATACCCCTACCTCTGTTATATTTTGTTTTTAAAAGGTTAACCATATAACAAATTAGTATGTTTTTAGTCTCTATCTCTGGCTGTTATATAATTTTCTATTTTATACGTAGCCTTTGGTGTCTTCGAATCAATATCAGAAATCTTATGTGAAGACAACTCCACTTTATCACAGATAAAAACCAGTTTTTTTTTGCTCAACTCTATACGTATCAAAGGGCGATAGGATTTAAAGAAGGAAAAAAAAAAGGGGGGGGGGTGCAGCTCTCTTCATATCTTACAATGAAATTTCTTTCGGAAAACACATACAAACACATGTTATACTCAAACACACACAGGCATACTTATACAAAAAGAAAGACAGAGGGAGAGAGTGAGTGCTGAACAGGACAGATCACCGTAAAACACAGATCGTCAATAGTTCATACTTGGCTAAACACAGATCTGGAAATCCCCTGCGGAGTGTTTGTACCCCCTACTGAAAATAAACACCACGAAATCCCACAACACTAGTGCTGAACGCAAAACTTCGGGGAAAAACGCGACGCCGGAAGTATGTCACATTTTTCTGACGTCATTAAATCATTAACACTATTCAATACTACTATTATTTGGAGGCCATCAAGGTACAATAGGCTATAGTGAAGAGTTTTAGTGACACATTTCTTCCACACCGTAACAGGGTCAAACCGAAAAGTGAGTCAAATCTGTGAATAGTTTGGAGTGTTTTCATGTACACTCATTAGGAGTCGCCATTTTGAGTGTAAATAAAAACGTAATCTTCCCACAATTCAACGACGCCGGATGGATTATGTAGCCTAACCACAGCGGTGAAAAATTGACACCCAGTCAAACTTAGTTAACTGCTCTATCAAATGACCACTGACTCAGCCCATTACAATTCTCTAGAACTAAATAAATCGCGAACTCAGTTCTTTGTTGTCCTATCCCCATTTTGGGCAATTTGGAGATATATATTTCACGTGAAAAAGGGAAAGTAACTCTAACATAATTAATATACTTTTGTCATTTCACCGCTCACTTGCCCAAACAGCTAGATTTTAAAAATCATATTGTCCAATCTCCTATGTACAAAAACAGTTGCTAAACACAACTCATCAATTTTCTCAAAATGCGAAGAAAGGAGATAGGGCAACAGAGAATTGAGCTCACAAAATGCGTAATGATTATGGCATATTTTCTTTTTGAATCACCCTGTAGAAGGCAGGCAAACGACAAGGTCATTTTCTTCCTCAGATGAAAAGGGCTGACAAAGAATCTTACTTATTATGTTTAAACGAGTAGTTTCAGGACATATTTTTTAAACTAAAGAAACAAAGCTAGAAAAAAAAAAGAGGTGGGGAAAAGGAGAAAGAAAAGCAGCAGCAAAAAGAAAGACAAACAGGCGGAAGAACAAAGGAAAAAAGAACGCACTGAACAAAAAAGAAAGTAAAAAAAAAAAAAAAAATATTTAAAAAATAGACAGAAAGGAAAAAAGTGAGAAAAATGAAGAAAGAAAAAAAAAATAAGAATGAAAAGATGGAAAGGAAGAGAAAGAGAGAAAGAAAGAGATGAAAAAAGAAAGAAAAGAAAGAAAGAAAGAAAAATGGGCACCCAGAACCTTCCCCAACCTCCCCTCTTCTCTAACCCCCCCCCCCCCCTCCACATCTGATATCAGGGAGTTCTTCAATAATCAGCCGTTCAAAATCAGTAAGAAAGTTTATATGTTAAGAGAATAATTGGTACGTTCTCTCACCCGTCTGGGCCATGGAGTTCTTCAATCTCATATTGGTCTTTTTAAAGAAAGAAAGAAGGAAAGAAAGAAAGAAAGAAAGAAAGAGAGAAAGAAAGAAAGAAAGAGAAAGAAAGAATGAAAGAAAGAAAAAAAGAAAGAAAGAAAGAAAGAAAAGAAAGAAAGAACGAAAGAAAAAAGAAAAAAGAACGAAAGAAAGAAAGAAAGAAAGAAAGAAAGAAAGAAAAAAAGAAAGAAGAAGAAAGAGAGGAAAGAAAGAAAGAAATAAAAGAAAGAAAGAAAGAAAGAAAAGAAAGAAAAAGAAAGAAAGAAAGAAAGAAAAGAAAGAAAGAAAGAAAAAAAAGAAAGAAAGAAAGAAAAAGTATAACGCATAGGATATCCTGGGATATTAATCAACCTTATATATGAGCAGCTGTTCAAAATCAGTAGGAAAGGTTTGTATATAAAATGACAAGTTTTACATTCTCTCACCCATCTGGGCCCATGAAGTCCTTCAATCTCACATTGGTCTTGGAGTCTTTGACCACGTCTGGATACAGCAAAGTGTACAGCTGAAAGCCTGAAAAAAAAAAAAAAAAGGACAACGCTGAATTCAGTGAAACGTCCGTCGATTTTTTTT
>JBCAUA010771732.1:0-14894 GCA_038406235.1 Peronia verruculata | reverse complement strand
ATAGATAGATAGATAGATAGATAGATAGATAGATAGATAGATAGATAGATAGATTGATAGATAGATAGATAGATAGAGAGAGAGAGAGAGAGAGAGACAGACAGACGGTGGTTACAAATAAATTACAACCAGTGGAAGGAGCATATCGATGCTGTGAGGAGAAATATGTAGTATGTAGAGACATTGCGAATCAATGAATAATATATCGACCGGGATTTCAACTTGAGCTCTCTGGTTCGATGGCCTAACACATACATAACATTTATAATCGTTGTGGGAGAAAGAGATAAAGGGAGGGGGAGATGAGGTTCACTACAATCGCTAGCACACAAGGACACTAACAGAAAGGATTACGAAATTAGCACAGATCGAAAGTAAAAAAAAAAAAAAAATGATCTACTTGAGTCAACGCATTTCCAGATTATTATGACTTATCTATATTGTGTGTTGGGTTATTTCGAGACCAGAACAGATGGTCTATTGTATATGTATGTGAGAATATAGGCTAAAAACCAACCCGCTCAGCCAGCTGTTACATCATTTTCTTTCTTACATGGTCCTATTCTGAACTCTTTGACGTGTCGTTCTGAAGTAGACAAACTGGGCAGACTTTGATATATTGATATAACACTTTCAATTCTGGTCTGTCCAGCCAGTTCAAACAGCTATGCCAGATCTCTACGATGGTGGGCCAGAGAACAATACCTAGGATATTTCGACAAAATGCTTTTTAAATCACAGTTTAACTATTTTCTCATCTACCTACTCAAATACAATTTTCGATCACATTAACGTGCCCAACTATTGCACTGTTCCATTCTCTAAAAACAGCATTTTACTGCAAAAGGAAATTTCAGTTTTCTAGCTCTGGAAAAATAAATTTTCAGGAAACATGCATTTTGAACGATCTTTGTGACAACAAAGAAAAGTGTGGGTTCAGGACAACGTGAAATGTCCATCGATTATCCGACAAAAACTGGCCCTTTCACGGGGCTAATTGCTCTGCTTGAATCGTGCAAGCACGTGAATGTTTCTGAAGAAAATAAACATCGGAGAAAGGTGGAAAGAGACCATGTTGATTTAGTGGAACCGACTGAAGACTGTTGAACCAAGTCTGCAATGACTGAGGACTGTGCGCCAGAAAAAGTGACCTAGTGACCTGAGGTTTGAGTGGTACACAGGCCATTTTGTATTCTCGGACTTAAGATTTCTTGTTCAACAACTACAAAGAGAATCCACTATTTCACACACACTCTTGTTTGTTGCGGTATTCATTCGCCTACAACTCATCCAGTTTCTTATCAAAACATGGACAGAATTTACATATTCTGATTTACTACCTAGCTTTTGTTTCCAATGGTGTATAGTTAGTCACGGTCCCTTATCAAAGAGACATTTTGTTTATTTACGTACATTATGCATATCAGTTCTCCCACCCACATGCTCTTGTTCATCAATCTATCCACCAGGAAATCTCCCCGCCTGGCGATCTTTCAACACCCCGGGCGTTAAATTTCTGTGACCTAGACATACAATGTAACATTCTCTTGTGGAATTCACATTGTCCTTCTCCACTCTCATTATCCAGGCATGTTAACGACCAGGGTAATGTTGTCACTTACAGCCCCGCCCGTGTATGTAGAGAGAACATAAACCACTAGGGGTGGTAAGGAACGAACGTGTTCGATCCAGACACAGAGAAAGCCCAGCTCGCATTACAGTATGACGGTTTGCCCTGTATATGTAGTATCAGCCGGCCAAAGGATCAATGCCCAATAATGTATATTTCACAGTGTTGGTACAGTCTTTGGTGTATTGTCACAGCATTAGCATACATAGTCTGTGTATATTTTAACAGCGTCCCCACAGTATTTTCATAGTGTAATACAGTCTCTAGTGCATAGAAGCTAGTCAATAGTCTCAGCATAGTCATACGTCTAGTGTTAAGCGACTCTCAGATGAAGGTTGGTTTCTATTTATGGGTGGAAGCATTATGTTCTAAGAGGAAAGAAGTAGGTAAGAATGCCTACTAGGTCCATTATGTTTGCTTTGTAACACGAAATTTTTAAAGGACATGGAAACTAACCAAGCAACAAGAAAAGAAGAAAGCTGTTATAGAATACTGCAAGTAAATTTTAGTTGTGTTATCGATCATATACACTAAAATTAAATAATAATAATAATAATTTTTCTTAAAAAAGGACATCACCTTAGAAACTGCATCCACGCGAATTATAATATAAATCCGCCATTCACAAAGAACATGCTCATTTAAGATTTTTGGGAGTCTCTCAAGCCATTTTGCGGGCCACAAACGTTCCGAACATACGTATTATATCATGATACAAGTAGTTTTCCTCGGAATCCTCCAGAAAGTTTTGTCTTTGGCTTTGCCGTGTTGAAATATTCTCTTCACATTAGGTTAATCTCATTCCATGGATCACTTCACATTAAGAACACATCTTCACGCATACTGTTGAGGAGATAATCCAAAGATACTTTGCTGACAAATTAATCACTGGCAAATAAGTCTCATTTCACAAGACGATTGGGAACTGAAAGAGCGATATCAACTGGTTGATCATCAGTAGATAAACCATTATGAGCTCGGTCTTTCTCTAATATGCATTGCCCAGCTGTACAATAGCGCATTTTTTCTCACTACCAAAGTCAGTTACGGACAATATCAGCTGAACTGTCTTTACTACTGCAATGTGTGAACACAACTGAACACAGCTCTTCAATATTTCTCAGACTATCACAGTAAAAACTTCCTTCTATTTCCACGATGCCAAAAGGGTGATCCAAAGTGTGGCAATAATGAGATTTGCATTACTCTTTAATAAATACACAAATAAGTAAAGAAATAAATATCATATATCGATGAATAGATATATAATCAAAGATAAATAAATAAATAAACATAATACTAATTCCCCAGTCATAAGTGCCTACTTCACAAGAACAGAGACTCCACAAGTAGTAAAAAACATCATCTGCACACTTGACCCAGCTTAAAATTCCAATTACACTGATATGAATGTCTACAGCCAACGTTAGAAATATGTCTTACGTCACAAAATTCCGCTCTAATTGATATGCCGACGCAGATGAGCGAACCACATTGTATCGACACGTGACACACATTTTTCACTTTCGCTCTCCATATAACGGGGCAAATCAATGTTTTATAATACAATAATTCTCTCAGGAACGATTCTGCTCTCCAGATAGTCGAGATGAAATAACTCCATTAAACAAAGACCAAATCACATGTCTCACCCTAGGTAAGCAGCTACGGATGAAAACAAACAAGGACACCATGACCAAGATGTGCCCCATACCTCTGTCCAGCTGTGTGCATTCTCCACAGCTATTCCGGTCCCAAAATCGATAAGAACAAAGATGGTTCGGTCCCCGTTCCTTCAGTACAGTGCATTGTATTAGCGCCATTTGTCACGGCCCCACACCTGTCGTATCGGCCCCCAACCCCCGCGGCCTCCCCTCCCCATCTCCTTTTTCACTTGCCCCCCCCCCCTCCCTCCTCTGCACTATAATACTGCAGTGCTTATCTCTCTATGTCTATTTTCATTGGTTAGGACCACTTTCATTGCTGACACGCCATCAACTCTGTATATATTTCGATCTGTGATATTTCGCGCACACGGCTCAACAGTATGGGATCACAATATACATGTAAACTGTCCATTCCATAATTATACATTGGTTTGAGTAAAATCGTTTCTTCTGAAGATTCATACGATGATAATAAACAGGACGTATACCATTGTTGAGTTTTCGTCCCATTGCAAAAATGATCATTTCACAAATGTTTCCAGAGAAGTCGTTTTCTTCCATGTCAAATTAGAAAGTTTCCTAATTGACTGAATAATCTTGTTTGGTATTGTGTTATTGATAAGACGTTCAAATTTTCTTTCGTTGCGCTTTACCGTCGAGATAACCTCCACCAGGAGGTTGAAATACATAATATAGAACGTAATGTTATGCTTGGGAATCGCAATGCATGCACTCTGAAAACTACAAATCTTTCCAAATTTTTATGTTAGTAGCAGTTTTAAATCAGCGTTGAAGTAGTAATCAATTATTTATTGCTCTGAATCGGGTTCCCTGTCATCTTTGTACCTAACACACGGCACGGTGAACATTCTAAAAGTGAGCTTGAAATGCTCAGGTAAAGTATCCCATGCAATGTTATCATTAACTGTCGTTTACATAAGTTTGTGGAATGCTTCGGCATAGAACAGACTGTCAGAATCACACGGGCATGTCTTTAGTGTGTCAGGTGTCGAGCTTGCCAAAGAGGGTCTCATTTACACACAAAGCCTAATACACTGTAGTGCTGGTAAAGGGCTCGGGATGATGGCCGAGGGCCAAGACACTGTTGAATATCGGCAAACACGCGGACAGATGCAATCACAGGCCCCTTGTTATTCCATCCCACTCACGCAGTCTTTCTCTCCCTTTTTCTCTTTCTTTCGACCCAAACAAATATAATATATATATACACATGCTTCTGTTCCTCATATTTTTATCATAGACATCCCTTCTGACATTCTGTCCCTGCCAGCTTGCCTCGCCACGTTGTGCCATACCGGGTCCTTTAGGCAGGATTATCAATAATGTACTTGTATGGGTGCTCTCTCTTTCCCTCTAATATCCACGCCACAATCCCTCCCTCCCTCTCTCTCTCTCTCTCTCTCAGACACACATACATACACACACATGCACGCGCGCGCACACACACACACACACACACCATATAATAATATGTCCCCAACATTACAACGTTTTAAATCAATTTCCGTCGACAATGGGCATAGACACATTATACATTAGACACATCCTAACGAAAACAAAGCAAAACAAAAATTTAAAAGACAACTGGCAGTCAAAAGCTGTTATAAGACGATTGTTGTTCCGCAATCCATTCATAGAAATGCATCCGGATGACATGAACAAGTCAACAAAACAAAACAGCATACAATGTACACGTCATTATCAACAAACAGCCTTGTGCGATCTAAAGGTGGGCTGTTCTAGATCCTAGAGCCCTTATTTCCCACGGTGGTTATGTTTAAAGCCAGATTGCGTGTATGACATTTTATGTCACATCAGCCGAGTACGGCACGTCCCGTTACACCTCACTGCCCTGCGCCTTGTCCTTGGAAGGCGTCTCACAACTGGGCAAAATTAACCTTCAGGATACCATGGTAGGGAGGGGGCGAGGAGGGGGAAAACGCCAGTTTCGCTGGTCAGGGATGGAGTGAGAGGAGGGCCTAGGAGGACTGGGCCTGATAACATCTTTAACCGTTTAAATACGCTAAAATAAGGAATGCTAAAAATGATTGAAAATTAATGACAATAATGATATAATAATCAATTTATTCCATGATAATTCATTTCTTACTTGAACGGAATGTTAAAAAAAACAACGACAAATATTTGAATATTATCTTCTCTTCTCCGCCCCCCCCCCCCCTTCCAAATTTTACTTTTTATTGGTCAGATTAAATGTCACGAAAAAAAACTTGGGATCTCGTGATCCTTTTGAGGTGACTACGCCCTCTACTCTGTACCACCTGCTGTTAATTCTGTACCACCTGCTGTTAATTCTCAATAAACTGCATCAAAAGCGCAGGCAGGAAGACAAACTAACCCAGCGTCGAATGCCTTGTGCCAACAGGTGACGGTACACCTATGCCTCGCGGACACGTATGGTGCAGTCTCAGCTGATTTCTGTAAAGAGATTCTATATTACATTTCATCTCACAGCGGTATGTCTAATTCTTATGGACATAATATCTGACGGGGAGATAATAATAATAATACATAAATGAAAAAAATATCATTTCATTTAACCACTTCACAATAATGTCACACATGGATGGCGTAGAATGAAGTGAGAAATATGTTCCCACACTGCACAACCGATACCATCTTAATTTTCCCAAAGTCTATCAGTAGGTATGTATGTGTGTAAGTATGTATATAACTTTTATGTCATTATGTATGTATTTACAGGTAGGTATGTTGGCAGGTGCGCATGGGTTGAAAAAGTGGCCAATATATATGTGTACTTATATTAAACTTTTCTGCAGTGGTCAAGATGTATTTCCTTATGAATAAATGAATTACATGTTTTCGTATTTTATTTTTAAGTAAAACAGCGCACAAATATCCACAGCCCATACATCCAGTCTCCTATTTTTATTTGAGATAATATAGTGACAAAATCACGCAGGAAAGGTCCCTCCTGTGTCATGTGCTGAGAGGTGTGTGCTGGCATACTAGGGACCCAGTTACACATAGTGCCCTTAGGGATTAATATATTATATTACAGGCGGGACTGGTGGCCAAAAGCCAAAAAATTGCTGAACATCGACAATCATGGGGACAGATACAATCAAATCCCCAGAGTATTTTTATTACCTAAACACGAATTCGTTGAAAGACCAATGGCATGACCCCTCTGTACATTAGTTTAAATCCATGTGTGAGTCTGCAATTAGTTATGTACTAAAAAAATCACTGCCAGAATCAGATAGCTAGTAGCTCTGCTGTAGTAATACGGCTAAAAGTCCGAACAAGCTCTAAAACTGGTAGTGTCCTGTCGGTTATTTTAAAATAAAGCTCAGGACATTTTGTTTTCACTGCTAAACAATGGGTCGATTGTGGACAAATACAAGTAAGATCATCCCAAATACAACAATGCACACAGTTTTATGATCTACTGAAGAGTGTGCCTGTAGATGCCGAACACCTAAGCCACTTAATGCGTTGGCAAACAAAGACACGAGGGGATATACTGCACAGTATTCAATACAGGGGGCCCCAACTGTGGACAGTCAGAGCCCTGGCTATCCAGGCTAGTGGTTGATTTAAGAGCGGCCTGCCTGACGGACACGATAAGCTCCAGCCTTGTCCACACTGACATCGGCACGCCCTGACTTACGACAGCAGACACTTCAATCATAATCACCATCACCACCACCAACACCACAGGACGTGAACCCCCAGTGACACGGAGGGACAGCTACAGGGAATCTATATACATACACAAACCTGTAATGAATTCATAATATTTCTGTACGTGTCAATCACAGCGAATCAGAATTAGTGACATGCCTATCATTACTTGTTTTAGTTTATTGTATTCTGTTGAAGGCAAAAAGATAAATATTACTGTTCCATTGCCAATCCAGACACTGGTGACTGATCCTGTATGGTTGTTATTGTTGCGCATCATAGATCAGAGAACGAGAATCCTCGGTGACAAGAGGGGAAAATACATGAACAGAGAATCCCATGGATCAGCATGGGCCTGTAATCTATACAAACGTAAATCCAAGCTCCAGTATCATCCGTTTCCAAGCTCTAACACATTTTCATATGGAATATTTACTATTAAAAGTTGTTATATTTATGTATTGTGTTCTGCTGAAAAACAGAATATTAAATGTGATGATTATAACTCCATATACTCTGTCAAATGACTTTTATGTCCTACTGCTGTTATAGCTGCGAATCCTGGTCGTAAGCAACGTCAAAATACATCCTCACCCGTAAAAGACGACAACACAGAGAATCCACACCCTATACTTTTGAAATGAACACACGTTAAATTTCACTCCTGCTTCAGGAATACCGTCCCAAAATCTCGAACAATTTGCTTTACACATTACCATGTTTTGCTGGGGAAGGCAACACCACATAAATAGCAAATCGTATTTTATGTCTATATATGAATCGCCTGGTTTGATTCACGCTGCCAATCATGAATACTCAGTGAGAAAAGACGCCAATAGCGAACTCATATTATATACTTAGATCTATAATGAAAACATTTATTACTATTTCAACCACGTTTCAGGAAGACGACCTATTCTAAATAACTATTCATATGAGGCAGTATTAACTGCGTTCTACTGAATGGAAGGGGAGAAAAAAAAATGAAATTTTAAAGTTCACGTATTGATTGAATGATTTCACTACCTTACTTTGCTAGCATTGTGACAATGCTATGTGACAGAAACGGGGTAAGATATGCATGAATCTCAATTCCACGTGACGATGCTGCCAGACTGTTCTTTCCTGGATATAAAAGAATCTTTTATAGATCAAACAGAGTGAGTGCGTGGGAAGAAGTTTAAAATTAACTAAAATTAACACTGCCCAATTCAATATGCGTGCGAGGAAATACTGCAACGATATCGTGCTGTCAGATTCGTTCGAGCATAAGCAGGAATAAATGAGTGTGTCAAATCGTGACTTTTCCACTGACAGCGCAATCTTTCTTTCTTTCTTTTTTTCTTTCTCCCTCCACCTCCCCTCCAATTTTGACTTCTCCAAAAGTGACAAAGTGATCGATATATAAATAACAGCAGTGGCCCATGAGATAATCTATCACTTTTTCTTTTGCTCTTTGAAGTCTTTCCCCGAGATTCAGTTTGGTAACGTTGATATCCTCAGGGGTTTCCCTTTACTGGCCGAGATCCTATGCCAAAGTCTAACATTACATAACAGAGACCTCACTGAGTGTACAACACTCGCTACATGATTGATGAAAATCGCCTAATCTGATGGATCTATCGACTCAGGCTGGCCAGACACGAATACATAATCCATACATTCACAACGCCTTCTCTCTTTGTTTCTCTCTCCTCTCTCTCGCTCTCTCTCTCTTCTCCCGTCCAATCTCCACCCAAATCCTTTGCATTCACACAACGCAATCGCTGTTATCTGATGTGCTAAAGCATGGAAGTTTGGACAAAGGCAGACTTGTATTTCAAACGCCGAATGTCAAAGTCAGGGCATTATGAATGGTCCCTCTGTATATGCCAGTAATCTGACTGCGATATTTCTACATTATCAACCACGATGAAATCCGCATATTTGGACAGGCCTCAATAATTACTACTGTACCTTTCATTTTATAAAATTACAATATAACTGTCAGACCGGTAACTAATAAAATAGTTTAAGAAAAACAAATAACACTGAAATCTATAAAGAAATATGCCAAATTTTCGAGTCAACTTGACTCTTCGTCAGGGCAATAACCTTTCATAATTACCAATGGCCATCTGATCCTTTGTTAATGCAAGAAATAACATTGAAAAAAAGAATCACGACGATATTATGCTCCGCGTGTGTGTTTCCAGTAACTTCAGCCGGAAAACAGTTTGAAAAGATTCGATTTTTCAACTCAAAAACGTAACAGTGCAACTTAGATGTGCAACAACTGTTGAGAATCGTCTGAACAGACATGTCAGTTTCAGCACAAAACTACGGATATAAGTTTGGCATGTGACAACTGTGTGCAGATGAATTTCTAAAAAAACACATCGATTACTAGTGCAACTCTGTGGAAGACTGCTTCAATTAATACTACGATCTGAAACACAAACCCCAATAACAATGCAAGCAAGATAATATGCATGCAGTACCTGCTGCAAAGATTCCTGAAAAGACACTATGATTTCTAATACAACAATGGTAATGCAAGCTAGATAGGGTCTTTGCAGTAACTCTTCAGTATGCTTCCTGAAAAGACAAAATACATGTACCACTTTCGAAGACAGCAATAGCAGTGCACATTGAGTCAAATGTGCAGTAACTGTGCGAACGACTACCTGAATAAATACTTCTATTTTTTAGGCACAATGATAATAAATACAAACTAATGACGTGTGGTACGACTATTTGAAGAACTCCCACTTCAATACACTGAAAGCAAACTAGATACTACTATGCAATAAAAGAAGAAAAAATCGACTTCAAATACAACAGTGAATATAATAGTGTAAACTAAGCAGTATGCAAGATAACCGGCTGAACAGATGCTTCGATTTGAAACACCACACAAGCATTGTACCAATGTACGCCAGGTACGCTAGCGACTGGGACTCGGTATGACGCCAACAGCTGACTGAGCAAATTCTGTACGTAGGTGAGGGATCGGGAGAATAAGATCCACATTGATATCCCCATCGATCCACTAGCTGTATACCGCAGCAATAACCGCTTAATAAATCCGTCAGAACAGCAATATATCCAGGATGTAGTCCAAGTAGCCATAAGCCACAACTGCAAATTATTATATCCACCATAGCAATTTATCCACAGTTGGGCGTATGCACACTGAGGCGTATCCCATATCGATATATCGATGTTATTAAATAAGATAAGTATTCATCTGTTACTTTCACTCTGCGAGGTTTATGAAATGATGTCATATATAAAAACCCATCAAAATTTATTTACCAACTTTGTCCTTGAATAATAAAAGACAGCTGGCTTGAAAAGCGAATGACGTGGCATATGTAAAGTTTCTGGCAAATCTGTCCTGAGCTGTAGAAATATTATACATGATATTTATCTCACTAGTTCTGTCAAAGTTAAGCGGGAATAACCTACGTTCAAGCGATCGCTTCACATTATTTTTTTTTTCTGTTCTATCTCATCCTGCTCTGGTCACATTTATAATAAAATCACGGTTAAAAAAAAAAAAATCAAGATTAAAACGAAATATGTAATATAAAATGGTGTAATATATGATAAAAATAAAAATAGATTGAATTAAAGAAAAGAAAAGAAATGAAAGAAAGAAAGAAAGAAAGAAAGAAAGAAAGTAAAATAAAATGAAATAAAGTAAAAGAAATGAATGGGCCATGCTATGACCACAAACTCACGGCAAGTGTCAGGACTTTATGAATACTATGAAATGGTATACATCTGGCAAACAGACTAGATCTAGTACTCTCTGTTTTGGTAAGCTTTTCAACCCTCGGAACTGGTGGTTATCTCAGCACTCCTCTCTCCACATAAAGTTCTATTCATAGGTTGGTGTAATCCAAAGACATTTTGTCTACACTGACACTCACCTCCAATCTACCACCAACTTTGCTATACTCAGATAACCACGCATCGCTATCAAACAAAATAAGATGAGCTCTAATGTACTGCCGATTTTCACTCACACTAGCTTGACTGACTGGAAAATAGTAAAGAAGCCGAAATAACAGAGAGAAAATGAATACCATGACAGTTCATCTAATATTGGTCTGAAATCTGCCTCTAACTACACCTTATCAAACCACCTTCTGCATCGTTATCAGTTTAGAAAAGATTATCTAAATCCAAGCCTATATGATTTTGCCCTTCCAGACTAGCTTTACTTGGCTATTTGAAAAGCTGTGAGCAGCTAAATATCTGAGGAGAAAATGAATGAGTGCCATGATAATCCATGAACTATAGTACTAATTACTCATCCACTTGAACTGACACAGTGATAATAAATATGTTCCATTCCGAACGAAATGTGCACAGTTAGTATTATAGATCTATATTTTTCAAATGCAGTTCCTTGGATGAACAGAATGACAGTCCCAGTGGCAGCTGTTAAAATTTTGTACAGTACAAGAACACGGGAGCTCCGCCTGCCCTCCTTAAGTCAATTGGACGATGACTGTTCGAAGCATTTGACTTGGGACTATATGAACAGAGCCAACAGCAGCAGCTGCCAGGTCGTAAGGTTGACGCTGACCCATATTGCAGCTACCTGGGGGTCGGTACAACACATAACAACACGCCTCAACACCGCACAGACTGCCGTGACAGACCCGCCCCCTCCTCCCTAGGCCTCATGCATTCTTTACGCTACGCTCATTCATCTCTTTTCAATGTTGAGTTTCCTAGTAGTTGTTTGGACTGCATGTTGCTACGGTCTGAAAGCAGGAAAGAAAAGAGAAAAGAGAGAAAAGACGGAGAGCAGGACGCACGGAAAGAAGGTAAAGAATACCGGTATGTAAAAAAGGAAGGAAAGAGCGCAGGAAAAAAGGAGAAGATAGAGAGAAGAGATGAAAGAGAAGTCTTCGTCCCAGCCTTGCATTCGTAACACTTAGTCAGGTCCTTCCCAGATGGTTTTATATTGCTATTTGTTACCGCTCATTGCACAGGTGTCGAGTGTCGGCAATACTGAAAAGACAGGGAAGAAAGGAGAGAACAATGGAAGAAAGACAGGAAGAACCGAACGAATGAAGGAATAACAGGAGGATCAGGAAAATGGTGGAAGGAAGAAAAGTAAAACAATAAGGAAGACAACAGCAAAGAAAAGTAGAAATGAGAAAAGGAAAGAATGCCTTGTCCCGAGCTATGCATTCTCCATACTCTTTCAAGCCTTTTCGGGGTGAGTTTTCAGGTAGCTGTTTGTGCTCGCCCATTGTAGAATCATGTTACAATCAAAACAAAGGAGACATCTGATGCAAGAAATAAATGAAGGATGGACAAAGGGAGGAAAACAGGGTGGGAGAAAAGAATGGAGGACAATATAGTGTGTGTCTGTGTGTGTGTGTGCGCGCGCCCAGGAAAGGAAATGACAACGGCGAGGAAGACTGAAATAAAGAAAAACTAAAGCAAAGAGGACGAAGAAAAAAGAAATAAAGAAAGAAAGAGAAAATAGATGAAAAAGAAAGAAAGAAAGGGATCAAGAAAAAAGAGAAGAAAGGAAGAACGAATGAATGAAAGAAAAAAGGAAAGAAAGAAAAAAGCAAAGATAGAAAGAAAATAACCGCCATGTTGATCTGGACTCTCAAGTATCATTCAGATCATGGAATGCTACCAATGGTTTCAGCTGTCTGAAATCTTAGCAATATAGTACTCCACTGTTACCAGACACCTACCTCAATAACACACTAGCACGGTGCCAACCACTTGCCATTCATGCTCTTACAGCATACGGTATGCCATGGCGCTGTAGCGCTGCCAACTTACAGGTGAATGGATCCAGTCTCGATGCACTAACACAGGCAACAATGACGCAACCTGTCACTTAGCCATAATGGCACTTTTCATTTAAGATGGCGAAACCCTTATAACTCTCTCTCTCCCATCTCTCTCTCTTTCTCTGACAGGTCGTGGCGGTTGTTCTTTTTTTCTTGTTCTTTCTGTCTTTCTTCTTTCTCTATATCGTTCTTTCTTTCTGTACATGTACTTGACTGCTATGTTTGAAAAACTTGCTATGATGGCAAACCTTGTTAAAACTCTGTCGCTCTCTCTCTCTGTATTTCTGGCAGATTCTGCGTTTGTTTAGAGGTCTAAGGACGGACGGACGAACGGACGCACGCACACACACATACACAGGGGGGGGGGGGGGGGGGAAAGAAGTGCTAATGGGGGGAAGTATCATTTCAGCGTCTTCTGATAGGGATAGAATATCATCAGGCTTATAAGATTTTTGTTTAATATATTGAGGGAAAACAACAAACAAACAAACAAAAAACAAAACACACACAACAAAACAACAACAACAATATCAACAACAAAAAACAAACAAATTTCGTTTGATCATATAACATCACACACGTTTTACTTTAACTAGTTCAAGCTTTTACTGAAATTCATTTGCTGGAACAGAAATAATGTTTACCAATTTTAACAACAATGTAGTAAACAACTCATATAATTCAGCTAGAACTGAATTCAGTTTGGCCCAAAATACTAACCTAGGCAATTATCGGTCAGAACGTAAGAATATACTATGTTCCTCTCTTTTAAATGATCCTGGCTCACAAAAGCAGCAAATTTCCTCCCTGTTTACCTTTCACATACCTTTCCATATTACCTTGGGTCTGTTTCCTCTCTTCTTATCATATCCATTACTCTGTTCCAAACCACTACTGTGCTGTAGATAACTACGTCAGGGATGAGGATAATGATCCATCTTTGTGATATCTCGTCTTTCCTTCCGCCCCCCCCCCCCCGAAAAAAATGGTAATACTACCATTGTTGTTGTTATTATTATTATTGTTGTTCTTGTTGTTTGACATTATTATGTTCGTTTTGACACAAAAGCCAGGCGAAGTCTCAATTCTTTCACGGCCAGTCAACAGCTTCATTTATACACATAAAACGTTGTAGGCTATTTCACAAAACACGTATCTGACAACACTGCCAAAGCCTGAATGTTACGACTGGAACATAAATAAGGCCCCAAAGAATACAGTTATGAAGAAAAAGAAAAGAAGAAAAAAAAAAATATATATATATGCAGTTTTGAGCGCATAAAGATGTTCTCTTTGCTCATAGGTCTTTCTATTCTTTCTCTAAGAGAACTTCCCGTCATGCCCCCCCCCCTCCTCCACTAAATTCCCTCTTTTCGCTCCTGTCGGGCACACAGTCAGCCATTTAAGTTACTTCCCTTCGCCATGCACAGGCAATAATAATACTAACATTGTAGGGAAAGAACAAATAAAATCATTATAGTGTTTGTTATTTAAAACATGTTTAAAAAATAAAATCTGGGAAAAAAAATTACCTCGATAAGGAAAAAATATTTTCACCATAAAATGAATTTTTCTGAAATTTTTCGTAATGCAAAATTTCAAATCATATGATGAAAATAGACTTTTTCTTTCTTTACATTGTATACTTTTCGAGCCTGGTGAAGACAAATACATAATTTGACCGAGAGTCAAAGTGGTCTATTTCGACAAATCAACATTGCATATTATATTGTGATCGGAAAAGAAACTGATCCAAATCCAACTCGCGACAGCCTGCTAGTATGGCAAGAAAAACTATATAATTTTATTCTCTATTTCACCAACGACCAGAGACTAAACCTTATGCCTGGTAATGGGAAGTAATTTGACAGAGTCAAAGTGGCCCATTCCGACAAATAAAACAGCACATTTATGATCGGGAAAGAAACTGATCTAAATCCACCTCGCGACACCCTCCTAATATGGCAAGAACAACTATATAATTTTATTTCCATCTCACCAACGACCGCAGACTAAATCTTATACAATTTAATGAAAGTTGACATTTTTAGTATGACCTGCTGTTTACGACAGTAAACTGGGTATTGATGG
>JBCAUA010771621.1:0-14895 GCA_038406235.1 Peronia verruculata | reverse complement strand
AAGTCAACTTTTTTTTACTGTTTTCCTCTAATTTGAACATGCTGAATACGATGGAAAAGGTTAAAATAACCTAACTTGAGTAATAAAAAAAAAAATCACCTCCAGGACACTTTTGATGTGCGTGTTTGAAAATAGATAGGAGGGAGATGTTTTTAGAGGAAAATATAGGGGGTTGGCAATTTTATCATGGCTTGTAAATCTGACACACTTACTTAAATATTGTTTCACTTCAGGCCTTACTACCGAGCTTTGATTCATTGCCTGTGTCAGCGCTCCTGGGCCGTTCGTCAAGCCGCTATCTCAGCCACCAGGAAAACCTTAGCCCTTTTAGGGGGAGCTCAGATTGCTCAGGCCCTGATTCGGGAGTTCAAAACTGTCTTGGAGTCACAGAGAGTAAGTGATGAAATCACTAGGTGGAAATGAATATTTTGTTCACTATACTCTGTCTTGGTTTTTAGTGACAAAATAGATGATACAGCTGTGACAAATATATGAGAGAATAAAATTACCATGCAGGTATTTCCAGTGAAATAACAGTTTGTGATATCAATCAATATTTCAGTATTGTTTTCTTTTCCCAAGATATGCCTTCTCTTACTTTAATTGTTATTTCCATCAGCGATCATAAAATGGCACACATAGATAAAAAAAAAACAGCACTATCAGCTTCACTTGTTTGTTTTCTTTTCCTCTTTTTTTTTTTACAATGTACGTCATTATGTTGTGTTTACTTGATATAGGGGGACTTTGTTGCCCTGAAGAAGGACCAAGTTGGTCCGAAAAATTGGCAATTTAACATCAAGAAGTTATTTATAAGTGTTATTTGCTTTTTTCAAAATTTTTTTCTAAATTGTTGTGTTAGTTGCCGGTTGGACAGTCTTTCTCTATTTTATAAAATGTTGTGTTTACTTGAAATTATCTGTGATTAAGATTTTTAAAAAAGCTGTGCAAGTTCATAATGTTCATTATTAAGCCACCATTTATTGTAAGTTACACATTTATTCTGTCCATGTTTCCCACCACAGTTGTCTGAGTATCAAAGCAAGGAGGAAGGAGATGGCACCAAAGCTGAAGGTAGTGATGTAGTCATCAATAAGGTAGTCAACCCAGGGATCATAGCTGCCACTCTTCAGGCCATATGTGCAGTTTCTAAGGTGGATCCCAAAGACGCTGAGAAGATTGCCTTGCTGACTCTGATTCCAGCTCATCATCCTTACATTGGTAAGCCCATGTCAGTGCCTTGTAATGTGCAGGGTCCAAGAAGAGTTACAGTGGAACATGCAATAAGTTAACTCACTTAAAGTCAACCTGTTCGGACAGTCCCATTTTATTCCCTTTATATTTTATTCGTCTTGTTTCTGATAGTGCCCACACCTTTAGAGGTGATTCTGCTGAAAGTAAACTTCAGATGACCCAAACAGGCTGACTGACAGCTATAAATTGTGATAACAAAGGCAAAAAAAAAAAGTCAGACAGGGAGAGAGAGAGAGAGAGAGAGGGACACCTTGTTATGACACATTGCAGCCTGTGAGCCTATAGTGAAGATGCTTGACTCACCTGTCTATCATAGGTGGGGATACACAAACACCCACCCACACAGCAGTTCGTTCTTGTGTGTGCTAGCAAGCCTGCAGACACACATACAGTCAGTACAACTGACCACCGACCACCTTGTTATTCCGATTGGCACACAGTTCCATGCTTGGCCCACCTCGCTTGCATCACATTGTGTGAAAAATACGCAAACACCTACCCACACTCGGCTTTCTTTGCCGAATTTGTTCACACACATGCTTACACAAAAACAGTACAGACAGATATTGTGCCCGATTGCAGTCACATCTTTAGATCACATTCATTCCTGCATTCTGCAATTGCTGTGACTAGTCAACTTATTACTGTTAATAGCTTTTATCCTCAACTCTGTAAGCAGAATGTTTGTGGAAAAGTACGTTATCAATCTGTGTACAAAGTTGAAACTTGAAAATGTTGACTCAAGGCAAAATACTGCTAATATTAGCTAAGAGTTAAGAGGGGGAAGCTCTGCCCGGGTTTTTCCTCTTTTTGGTAAGGATAAGGGGCCTAACCCAATAAGATACCTAACCCAGTAAATACATTACACACATTTTGAACCCACATGGCCACCACAGATTGTGTCTTCTGAAAATGGATAATGTCAACCTTGCTTAACTCAATCCCTACAGAATCCCTTTCCATGATCTGACACAACTCCACAAACTGCCCAGAAGAAAAATTATGGTGAGAATAGAAAAATGAGGGCTGTAGTCCAGAGAACTAGTCCAAACCATAAAATATACATCAATGGAAAGGAAATTAAACGTATAATGTTAGCATGTGTACATGATTTGTCTGGTAGTCGTTGTTATTGAAAAAATGCAGTTGAAAGTGTGATACAAAAAAGAAAAATTCATTGCATATCTTTTCCAACTCGCCCTCAGCTGAGTGCAAAATAAGAAACTTAGCTACTTCATAAACATCTTTATATAAAGTTAATTCAGTTGAAAATAAGGACACAAAATTTCACATTGATAGCTCCTACAAGTTTTTTTTTTTTTTTTTAACATTGTTATTAGGGCAATACCCAACACAACCATAAACCAGGAAATATTGAATAAAACACAAAAAGATATGAAATGTTTCTCCTTCCCATTTACTTGGTGGAGCTGAGCCAGGATTTTAGGCCTAGGGAAGTTAGAATAGAGCTACAAATAGTTGTATTTCTGTTTGTCGTTCCAGTTGAGGTGCTTGGTTGATTTATGTCAACTGACTCACCATCACTGTCACTAAATCTAGATGTAGATATACCCTGCTCACCCCTCTTGTCCCACTCATGGGCGTAGTACGCCTCTTGAAACTCATAACTGATCCCGTTATGTTCATCAAAATCTTCTATTTTCTAGAGAAATCCACGAATCTAGCTTTTGAGATGCAATTTCTGCAGCAGATCGTAGATTTACTTCATATTTGCCTCCTGCAAGTCTTTGTGGACATCGAAACATAGAAACTTACATCAAGTTGCTCTATTGAACTGGAAACAAACTTATTTAATAGTCGGATATGTTGGATTGGAGTTGTTTATGGTTTTATTAGTGTAGTGCTGTCAACCGCAGTGTGCGGCCGATCGCCATAGTGTGGAAGATTATCGGCCGCACAGTGCACCCAACTCTTTCTTGGTCCTGAGACTGAGATGTTGACTGTAAACGAATTCCACCGTATTTCCATTTCTGTCCTGAAAGCTTCATTTGGACTTAAACATTGTAAAGTTTATGACCCATCAAGCCTAATGATACTAGTTAACACAGTTCTCATTTGTTTTATGTCTTATTTCTTGCATGGAAAGGATATATTTTCTCCAACAGAATTATGCTTTGTTTAGAATCCATCAGTGAACTCACTTTGCTTAGCATTTATTTCTACATAGTTTCCCTTTACATTTGTAGATTTTTCAAATGAAATTACAGAAAGCATTTGAAAATTTGAAGCCAAGCATTAGATATATATTTAATCCTTTCGCAGAAGTGATAGCTCTTATTGCAAATCTTTACTCTTTGTCCAAATGGTTAACCATATGGATGACATATCTTTTCAGTTTATGTCAGGAAAGATTTATGGGTGACCATCCTCCGAGGTCTGAACCTTGACCCTAGAAACTTTGTCAACAGAAGAGCTCAAGAATGTTTGGATCTTGTGCGAACCGGTGACCGGCTATCAGAGGTAAGATTGTAATTGCAGCATGTTGAAAATAAAAGGATCTCCATTTCAGTGCGGCAAAGTTTTTTGTTTTGTTACCTCGGCTGGTGAGGTAACAATTTTAGGTTATGTAATAGAATAACTGCATTTACAAGCAGTAAATAATCGAGTTGGCATGCAATTTCAATTTTATGATAGCCTTTTCTTATGAATGCAACTTTTTTTTTAAATGAATGATAAAATCAAGAGCAAAAAAGCAGAGACTAGCAGCTTGCCTAGTAGTCGGAACAAAATATTGACTTATAAGATCCTTTTAACTCTTCAAGACCTGTTTGACGGTGGGACTGTCCATTGGTTTCAACCACGATACCGAGCTGATGGCGGGAACGTCCTTTTTTTTTAAATTTACAATAGATTTGTTGTTTCCGACCCGGAATTTCATATTTTCTTTTCCCATCGAAGTTTTTCATATTGTAGAGCAGTGATAACAGTGGAAGTTCACTGTTGGATTGCTGGACATTTCAGCTACTTTTGCATTGTGTTTTGGATTTGTTTACAATTTTCCGTTAATGAGTATGGACCCATGATGGCTGGGAAACCAAAACATTTTTCTAACCCATTCTGGAGTGTCTCACTTATTCCAAGAGACTGAAAAGGAGAAAAGAAGTAGCAGCAGACTCTCAGATAGATTTAGATTCAATGATGAGAGCTGTTTCAGTAGCGACAGTTGATCCACACAGTAGACTTATCAAACTTATACTTAGGTTGTTCTACTCTCACATGGGGTGAGGTGATAATTTTTTTATACCATTCTGTTGTTTTTGTTAATGCTTTTCATTGTTTTGGAATTTGTTTCCTCACTTGCCCATCCAATTTCCTTTAATTTGATGTACGGCACTTTTTTAAATGACGGTATCATAAGAACAAGGACTTTAGAATGCCATACATAAATCAATTTCATCTAGAAATAAAAAAACAAAAAAAACTGGCAAATAGACGGGAAAACTTTGGTCGAAGAGTTAAAATGGGGAAAAGCTGCAGTCATTTTGTGACTTTAGCCATGTGAGAGGATTTTTTAAAGATGTCCTAAAGATGATAGTAGAGATTTTAATATTGCAGCCAAAAACACTATGATTAATGGTTTAATAATTATACTGCCTCATTGTTAGAAAATTTTTTTTTTCTTTGTTGACTTTATACAAAAATGTACGTCATTTTTTTTTTTTTTTTTCCCTCTTTCTCTTGATGTTTTGAAAGAGGAATCTAGAATTTTCTTGTTGTGAAAGTAACAGAGTTTGCATTTGACCACATTGGTATATTTTGTATGTTTAGGCTGAAGAGTCAGTGGTGTCCACTTTAGTCCTGATCAGCCCATCTGTGATAGCCCCACAGCTGGTCAGCTATGTCCAGACACTGCTGGCCAATCCTGCCTTGGTCCAGGTGACTCAGGAAGAATATGGCATCTACCTCACTCCAGATGGAGAACTCTTTGACAAGTCCATCCTTGAGAGGTAACAACAAAAGGCATAAAATAATTCAGTGTTGTTTAATTAAGAAGAAATTAAATTTGTAACTTTGAGGCTTAAGTTGATAACATTCTGAATTGTTCTCTGAGTAGACAAAAGCAATGGTCTCATAACAAATAAAAGAACATAAGTGCTGGCTCTTATTGTATGTCCTGAATTTTTTTAATGACTTGTTAAGTCCTTATCACTGCAACTTTAAGGATAACTCGCAGTTTCAGCTTTACATGTATAATGACATTTGTATGTTTGATGGGTCAAAACATTGTAATTTCTGGTATACGGTGTCTTTTAAATTTAAAAAAAAAAAAGAGAGAGAGGAAATGAAAAAGGAAGAATGATGGAGCATTTCTTTCTTTTCATTTTTAAAAGAAATGATTTTCTATTTTTCAAGGGTAAAATTTAAACAGATTAATACAATTAAATATGCTGATAACATACTGGAAACTACCTAAAAAATGTTTCTAAAAAGAATTATTTTCATATTTTGTTCGACTTTATTTTGCTAGAAGGAATGATTTTTTTGAATTGTTTGACTTTGGTTTTTCTTTTTTTTTTGAGATCGCAAACTGAGAGCGCTCTTTTTATATATTTTGTCCATTTAGTGCTCTGAAAGCAGGAGGTGGTGATCAGAATGTACGGAGAGAGAACAAACTGTACTCATACGCTGATCAAATGGCTGAGATGGAACTCAGGAAGGTAACCATGACCTGACATGAATATCAGGAAAGAAAACGTGATGTTAAAAGTATATTTTGCAAACCATTCATGAAATGTCCAATATTGGAGTTTGACCATATGATATTATTTTGTCACGTCAAATTCAACTTAGAGCCAGTTCTGTTTGATGTGGAATTTCCGGAATGTAATGATGGCATAAGGATTTCATGGTCAGTTTGTCAAACAAAGCTACAGGTCTCTCTTCTTTGCCAGAGTGAACAAGATTGGTACACACAGTGCGTACTGTAAGTGTTCTTTCGTTATTTCTTGGCTTGGAAATGAATGTTATTTACAGTTACAGAATACCATAGAGTGGGAGGGAAATACAGGACAAACACCATGGTCTATAGTAATATGGAGTTGCTGAGATGACAACTTTCCTAAAAAGCTTATTTGTTAAAGAAATAACACAGTTTATTTTCCATCTCCAGGAAATTGAAAAGAAGAAAGGCAAAAAACCACAGGAGGGTCCAAAGTTGTCAAAGAAACAAGAAGAACAGTTAGCTGTCCAGAAACAGAAGGAATCGGAGATCAGGGAGCGGCTGAGAGAGGTAAAACGATTCCTAGTATGTTTCAGAAAATATTATTTTAAAAACTGGAATTGACATGATTTTAATTGATACTGAGGAATGTCATGCAATCATTTATTGTTTGTTTATAGACCAAAAAACTAACTATATATGCAGAGTTGCCGGAGGCTTCCAGGCTCTATAGATTGGCCTTATCATCCCTAGCATTGTGCTGTGTCTTATTTTTCTCTTTGTCTGTTTATATGTTTGTCTATCCATCTATTTGTCAGTCTGTTTTTGCATATGTTGAGTTGCATTTGAAAGTGTTGTGTCAAGCTTTTTCTTTTTTTTTTTTTAACATACTGAAACTGGTTTCCTTATGTTCCAGATGAACAGGACTATTCTGTGTTCTTGCACAATTGTAGAGGCAATTCTAAGAGTGATTAATGATGAGTTGTCAACCTATGTCAAAGATGTGTATGACTCAGTAGTGCCCCTGCTTCAGTCCCCACTGGCCGCCCAGCCCTGCAGTCAGCTGTTCCTTAGTATGGGCCAAGCTGCTTTTGACAACAAGCAGTTAGGTCAGTATTAAGGCTGCTTATTTTCTTATTATGTGTGGAATGATCTTTTAGGATTTTTGGAGTTCTGGTCAGTTCTTTTTGTGCCGATCTTAGTTCTGCTCCTGTGGTTTACTGGCATACCGATGTTCGGTATGGGATGTAACATACTGAAATCAGGCACTGGTCAGTTTTTGAGCACATAGAATTATTGGTATCACTGTGATGCTTGTCCATTTCTCTGCTCTCATTTCATGAAAAATATTCTCTTTGCCTTGAGTATAAATAGAAAAATTTGCATTAAAGACACCCAGGGTGACCTGCTGCCGCAGCTGAAATTAGTGAGGAAATAACGGATCACCTTTATTAATCCTCATTGAACATCAGTTAGGTCATGTCATTAAATAGCATTGTTTGGATCATATTTTGGCTAATTTTAGCTCTGAAATATACCTATAAATGGACACAGAAGGATTTTGTGGAAAAGATTAGAAATTCATTGTTTTAAAAAATTAAATTTCTCCCATTGCTCAATTTGGTGAGTGCGGATTTCATTGTGTCATGTCTCATATAGTGGCATATTACAGGTATAAATGCCATTTTCATTGTGATAACTCTTTGAGTCGCCTTTATATATTTTGACGAGCACGAGCATATTGATAAATACTTCCAGAGTGGATGTTCTTGATGGTATGTTTTGTGCAGTGTAGCTGCAGTTAAAATGTTCAACATGTCATTGTGATGATCCGAGATTAGTCATCATGTTTTTTGACAGGCATATACATATTAAGAGGTATTTCAAGAAGAAATATCATTGATGCAGTAGGTTGAGTGTAGCTGCAGGTGTTCCAATGTTAGTGCATCATTTACTGCAGGCTAACAAAAAACATTATTCCATGTTTCAGGAGACCTCATTAGCCATGCCTCCTTGAGACTGCTACAGCCAGCCTGTCCACTTCACAGAGAGTGGACACAAGAAAAACAGCTGACCCAGCTAGCCAGAGCTGTGGACCGGCTCTACCAGACCTCCATCACTGAGTCAGATGAGAATAAAGAAAATGACCTGAATGATGATGATGATGAAGAGGTCAGTATTTGCAAATCATTCGTTAAGGATAAGCTGGATTGTCAAATATCGATATAGCTGTTGAATCTATTTGAAGGGTGTAGTGGAAAAACTTGTGATGTTATTTCAGAAATTTTAGTACATCAGACATTAATTCTGTTATGTTTCAAAATATTTTGGTAAGGCTCATCATCCTTTTTTTTTTTTAAATGTCTGATGAAAAATGGACAGGCAAGAACTCACAATAGATTTTACAGACATAGTAATCAACAGTAAATCACACAAAGCTGGCAAACTTCTCAGAAGTGTTAAAATGTAACATCATGAGTTTTTCCTTTGAGCTTTCATTTGTTTCTGCTGAATAATGGTTGCTATGTTCAACTAAGGAAAGATTTTCATTGAACTGTTTTAAGATTCTTCCTACCTGAAGTTGTGGATTTATTGAAGCTAAATACAGCCATGCATGCCCGTTCGTGTGGATTTCTTGCACTGAAGTCTTTAGCTATTTTATTTCACAGTGGTTGTTGTTATTTGGTCTTTTATTATTTTAGCATGTTGACATTGTATTTTGTATCCTCAGGAGAATTCTAGCCTGTTCTCAGCACCAGCCGTTTGCTATTTCTACTATTTGCTGCGTGGTGTTCTCCACCAAGGTGGGACAGCTGTCAAGGGAGACATGAAAGTCTGCAGCCAGACCCTCCAGCTGATCCGTGAGCATGCTGAAATGAGACGCTCAGCAAAGGATCCACAAGCTGTTGACGTTGTGAGTATATATAACATCAATGGGCAGGGAATACTAATTGTTCAGATTACTGTCTTTGTATAGTGTTTGCGTCACTGAAAACATGTTATCTAAATACAAGCAGAGTTACCAACTTGGACAATGTCCCGTAAGAGACTTTAGAAAGAAAACCAGCAATTTTTCACTGGATTTTAAAGTTAAGAAGAATAACAATTCTTTTTGAAACCATGAATTATTGTGTTTGGTCTTGGTATTTCAGAAATTACTTTTTTATCAACAGTTTTCACAGGGGAGGGGTGTGGAAAAAATAATTAGTAAGATAGTTAAAATTGCAGAGAAAGAGAGATAAATGTTTCCATCTTTCAATTTTTCAGTATGATCCAGATTTACTGCCTCGCCAACAACTGCTGGAAGTGTGTCTGGCAGTGGTAGGCACATTCCCTCATGATGTGCAGCAGTTGGCCAACGAAACACTGCTGGAGCTGGCTCGAGCTGCCAATGGAGAGGAGGGAGCCACTGAAGCCACACCAGGGGAAGTGGAAGTCTTGCTGGAGGCTTTGCATGCTCCCAGTGCTGTGGTCAGGGATGTTGCACTGCAGGTGAGCTTTTCAACCACAAGTAGCATTGCTCTCTCTCTCTCTTTTTTTTAGTATGTTCTCTTTCTCCTTTCTCTCTCTCTCTTTCTCTCTCTCTCTCTCTCTCTCTCTTATTATCTTTTTATTCTTTTTTTCTTGTTTTTAATGAGTTCCATTTCCTTGTCTCTCAGTCTTGTTTCTTTCATTCTCTTTGTGTTTCTCTTCCCAGGTTTCTTCTCCAGTTGTCATCTTCCTTCAGTAGCACTATCTATTAAAGTCAGATGAAGTGGAAGTGTTTTTCAGAAAGTTCTACATAGGAATTAAAATTTTGACCAATTAATTCAATGTGTGTGTGTTTGTATGTTGAAATTTTTTTTTTTTTTTTTTTTCTGGGTCCAAGTTGCTTTTTATGCTTACTGATTGTAATTCATAATTGCACACTGAAGTCAAATTTTGCAATTACTTTATTGTAGAGATGGAATAAGTTTGTGTTGAAATATGCAAAGGTTGTGATTTTAAGTTGGATATGAAATGAAGGTGTTTTTACAAGTTTTACAGATGTTCCTTTTTGTTTTCACAGTGCCTGGCAGAGTTGAGTGATATCTTGCCAGGTGTGGATGAGAATTATGAGCTGGGTATCTCCATTGCCAAACATATCTGGGTGGCTTGCAATGATCCAGAAACACCCATTCAGCAGCTGGCTCACAAGTAGGTCTGAGTGTGGCGTGAGGGACTTTAGAGTGGGAACAAGGACTAAACCATTCCCATCAAGCTCTCACTTTTGATGGTTTGAGAACAAGCAGACACATGTTGAAACTTGCCATCTAATTCATTTGAAATATTCAGTATTGGCGTATTTGGGCACCATTTATGTTACATAAATCCAAATCAAAATAATGGTCACAAGAAATTATTATTTAGACTGTTTGTTTTGTTTGTTTGTGTTTGGGTTTAACAGCACATCAGCACGATAATGGCTACATTGTGCCTGACACAGTGGGATTTAGGCTACTGATAGCAATGAAAAGACATAGAGTTTTAAGGTCAAGGTCGGCAGTGAAAGCCAAAATCCACATTTTTGAGTTGAACACTCTTTTAATACTATAAACGTGTTGGAAATGAGTTCCTCATTTACTCTAGGGTAGTTTTTTATGAAAAATCTTCATGGTTGCAATGGGAATGCATGAAAACAGCTGCCATTTTGGATTTTCCCCCTACTTTTGAACCCAAATTTCTCATAAACCGTCAGTCACAAAACCACCAAATTTTGCAGAAACATTCTTTCATTCGATACAAAGATTTTGTCTGATCGTTTTTTTTTTTGTGTTTTTTTTGTTGTTTTTTTTATATTCTGTAAAATGTATTTATTGCTATTTTTTAAAAATTCCACTATGTAAAATATGCAAATTTTCACATTTTTGAGGAGAAAAAAAAATGTGGAAAAAAAAAAAAAAATTATCGATTTTTCTGAAAAAAAAAAAAAGCATCAGACAAGATTTTATCTTACATTGCTGCACACTTCCTATAAGTTTCAAATAAATCTAATGGACAGATTTTACAAAAAAAAAAAAAAAAAAAATTTTTTTCCATAAAAACACATTTTGAGGAAATCACAATTTTCTAAAAAGTATAGTGAGTGGCAGTCTCCTTTCCCACGAGGGTGTCTAAGCTGATTATTCTCTTCAGAATCCACCAATGACACACCTCGGACTCCCATCCACTTCTTCCACTTCTCTCTGCCTTCTGGCTCTTGCTTTCTTCCTGATAGCCTGCCTTATTGTCTTCTTTTCTAACAATAACAACATGAAGACACAAAGCAGCAAGATATCCAACACTGTATTGGTTACGAGCGGAAACAACCTTGAATTGCGTTAGCTGCACATATCGAGCCAGTAGCGACAGTCAGTCTTCGCTCGCTGGCCAATGCATGGCCCACTAGCACAGAGGCCGTGCGTGATCAGTCCATATATGGAAGCGTAGTACTATGAAGGGATAATGGAATGGTGTTTCTCATGACCCTATGAAAATGAATGTGTGTTAGGGCATGGAAATTTACGTTGAACAAAGGAAAGGTTACCATTGGTAAGGAGGAAAGAGGTCAGATTTTGTATCGATACTAAATTTGAAGGGTTCCAGCTGATGCAAAGTTCCTTGTCTGGGCTATGAAATGAGGGCATTTTGATAAAGAATAAACAATTCTGCACTTACCTCACTGTGCAGTAACGTCAATTTTAGGTCCTCAAAATCAACTTTTGACCCAAAAATGCACTCTGTACTATCAATAATAAGTCAAATAATAAAAATGTTGCTAGAACACAAAATTGACAATTTTGACCCACAACATCGATTTTCACTGCTGACCTTGGCCTTAATGTATGAAAACTTTGGTTTTGATAATGTTGGTTCTAGTTCTAGCAATCATGGCATGCCGTTTTGTCAAGTACCTCAATTTCTCTGCCATATTGTTCTTCTAGGTCATGTCTTGTGCATAGCTGAGTGCACTTGGCAGTGTCCTGAATATAGTGACCTTACGTGTCCTATTACATGCAATCTTTGAATAATATGTTGTCTGTGGGAAGAAAAATTCATGTTTGAAATGTGGACATGATCAGGGATATAGGGAAGACAAAAAAAAAAAAAGTAAAAGTATCATCCCTTGACCCCCAAGAGGGGAAATTGGCTTGGCCATTTCAGACCGCGTCTCCACGTGCAGCACCACTGTAGGGGAACACATCAGGTACCCGTTTTTCAGATGGGTGGGCTGAGGGAAATTGTGTGTTAAGTATCTTTCCTAAGGATACAACATGCAACCGTTGTGATTCAGACATATTGGTTTGAGGGGCTTTTTGTTTATGAGACATATCTTAAGTTGAATAATAGATTTGAATGTATTCAGATTTGCAAAGGATTGAGACATATCTTAAGTTGAATAATAGATTTGAATGTATTCAGAATGCGAAGTGATGGATCTATATGTAACTCTTTGATTCCTTTTCTTTTTTCTCTTCATCAGCTTGAGAAAGAAGCAAGGGCTGGAGGAACCATTTGAAGAGCTGTGCAGTGCCATTGTGATGGACACCACCCACGACCAAGAAGTTGTGCGCACAGGGGCTGCACTGGCTCTGGCCCAGGTGTTGGAGAAACACAGATCACATATCTCAGCCACTTTGCAGACACTTCTAGGTCTCTATGAGGAAAAACTATATGTAAGTCTGGATATATTCAAGGAAGAAAAACAGAGTGGTAGCAGATCCTCCTGTCTTACCATACTTTAGTTGCCTCCATTTTCACGTCTTACCATGTAAGCGGCAATGGATCCTGTATTTTCATGTTTTTAAATAACTCTCCAGACATTTATGTTGTTTCCGGCTATATGAAGTTTTTGTTTGTTTGTTTGTTTTTTTTTTTTATTTTGGCTGGTTTTTGTTTTATTCTTGATTCCCCATCAGTCTTATATTGATGTATTCATTAGGTTCTCAGAAATTCTCCATTTATTTTTTTCAGTTGGAAAAATGGAAACAACTGATTCATTGTTATTTGTCGTGTGAGAATATCTAAATGATCCTTTCTTCAGACTGGCTTCATAAATCTTTATTTATACCTTTGACAGCTTCCACCCCCCAAGCTGGATGAATTTGGCCGTCAGATGGAGGAGCAGCCCCCAGATATGTGGCCATCACGTTCAGGCATCGCTCTGGCTCTCAAGCAAATTTCTCCCTTGCTAACTGAAGACCAAATCCCTGCTCTCTTTGGTTTCTTTGTACCAAAAGCTTTGAGTGACAGGGCTCCAGAGGTGCGCTCAGGCATGAGAGATGCAGCTCTAGCTGCTATCCAATCTCATGGAAAGGTGGGTAATTTTTTTATTTTTTATTTTTTTCTTTCGTTTGCTTTTAAGAAAAAAAAGAAAGGGAGCAGTAATTTATCATTCATTTCAGCCTTCTAGTCTCATAAGCATGTTTAAAAGTATTGGTGTGGGTTAGATACTCAAAAGCTGTATATGTCATACAAATATTTAACATAAATGTATTTGCACAAAAAAATCACAATTAATAAAGTTTTTCACTGCAGTAAAGTGTCTTCATTTTCCTTTTAATTGTTACCAGTATTCCATAGATGAAAAATTTGACACCAGGCTTATTTTACCCAGTTGTTCAACATCTACACTTGTTTCCTGTTATTGTAATTGTAGTATGAACTGATAATGCACCAAAGAAAAATTGTTACAAATAATGATGACTCTGCTTTTTTCCCTTGTCCTTTCCAGCAAAATGTGAATGTCCTGCTGCCAGTGTTTGAAGAGTGCCTGATCAAAGGTCCAGACACAGCAGATTATGACGCAGTACGACAGAGCATCATCATTCTGATGGGCAATCTGGCCAGGCATTTGGAGACAGACAATCCCAAAGTCAAGCCCATTGTGGCTCAGCTCATTGCTGCCCTCTCAACACCATCTCAAGAGGTGAGAATAAGAACTTTTTTTTTTTTTTTTGTCACTAGTGATTTAAGTCCGCTTCATCACATAGCTTTTTTTAAGAAAGGAAGAGTTTTATATTGGATGGTATGTATGCAGTATGTGTATATATCCAGATTCTAGTATGCACATCACTAGCTTATTTCCATGTTGCCTCAGCAATTTTTCATTGTATTAAAACTCATCTCAGTATGTGGCATTCTACAATGTAGATTACATATTGCACTAGAAAGCACAATGTTGAAAAGCCAAAGTAGGCGCCATTGATTTTGGTATCTCCAGTGGCATCCGTTGTGATGACCTAGGTCGCGGAGATTTTTGATAATGTTATTGATTATGTAACTGTCACAAACTTGAGCTTAAGTATTGTCAGTGACATGAATTCTGGTACTGTCTTCAGGTTCAGGAAGCTGTGGCCAACTGCCTACCTCCCCTTGTGCCCTCCATTAAATCAGATGCCCCAGAACTGGTATCCAAGCTCTTGCGGCACCTGCTGGACTCAGAGAACTACGGAGAGAGGAAAGGTGCAGCCTATGGCTTAGCTGGTCTCATCAAAGGCATGGGTATCTTGGCTCTCAAGCAGCAGCAGGTGATGGATACCTTGACTGAAGCTATTCAAGACAAGAAAAATCCAAGAAAGAGAGAAGGTGAGTCAGGAAAGCAATGCTGCTTGTGTTCACTTTGACAGAAGTCAAGCTATATTAATTTTCTAAAAGGTCATGTCAGCACTCTTGCATTTCAGGTATAAGATAAAGAATAAAATGGATTATCATAATCAGTAACGATAATGATGAATATTTGTAGAGCTGGCACCCAGTCCTCTCATTGAAGACTTTACACATCTCTAATATTGATGTGGAATGAACAAGCCACAATAAGAGTAAGGAGTATGTTATCATGGTCATTTTACAATGATCTAAATTAGTTTTGCTATATTGAGATAATTGTGAGCCTCCATGCAGAAAGGGTCCAGATCGCATTTTTTGGACATAATCATTTTATTGGTTTTTTGAATAGAAGA
>JBCAUA010771510.1:0-14896 GCA_038406235.1 Peronia verruculata | reverse complement strand
AGATAGATAGATAGATAGATAGATAGATAGATAGATAGATAGATAGATAGATAGATAGATAGATAGATAGATATCATCACTACTCTTCACCTACATTAACTGCGGAAATTTTGCTCTTCTTCATCACCTTTTTCTTTGAGAGAGGTTCCCGGTGCCAGTGACGAGAAAGAAGAAAAAAGAAAATAAAAGGAAGATGGAAAAACACACATAACTAGATATCTACCGATGAAGAAAATGAGCCGTGAACAATTCCTTCATTAAGAAAGAAAAGATGTGGCCCCACGATACAGGTCTGAGGATGCAAACGCAGTGCTTCTCTCTCCGGCCTTGCCGTGACGTCAGTCAGGTCTTAATAACAGAACTTCACATAACCGTGATCTAGGTGGCCTAACAGTTGAGCCGTCTTACTGGACAGGATTTTAAGTTCTAGTTTGGAAGTCTTACAGGTCCCACGATTCTGTCCTTGAGGAAGTCAATCCACACATATTTCCTGATGCGATCTATGTTAAACTGGATACCAGACTATAGACAGTGTGTGATTTCGTTTACAGTGTCTTTCTCATGTGGTTGAAACCTTGTATCAATATGTCTACTGGGTCTGTCAGATAAAAATTGACTGTAAACCGGTTAGCACTTGTACACTGGATGGGGATAAGCGCTGCATAAATGGTGCATTTGGTATAACTTTTCACACTGGACGTCATGAAATAGAAAGGAATTAGATCTGAGACATTTGGACTGTGTTTGCATCTTTCAAGTTTTCATTTATATTTTGAACACGGGGTTGTTACTGGGTAGTTAGAACTTTGACGGCAGCGAGACCCAACCGAATAGGAGACGAATGCCTTGAACCGTCGACATAACCGTCTCCAGGGGATTGAAAGACGTATACAGGCCTTAACCGTGTATGTACACTAAGAATGAAATCCAGTTCTCAGACAGAATTATGGCAAGAGGGAACTCTTTAAGACCAGTGCTAGGCGGGCTGCGTAGGTGCGGTCTGTCACTGGATACAACGCCGTCAGTACGCACACTGCGTAGATCCAATTTCCCACTTGTTTCGTCGGTTTTCTTCGTTCTAGTCTTGCTATAACTATTTAATTAACATGTTCACAACTGGGTCAACCTTCTTTGGCATTAGTTTCGTTTTGTTTTCGTATTTAGAGAAGTTTGCGATAGTTGTGTTGTATTAGAGGTAGAAACCCGTTGTCATGAGCAACACGTCAACAGTCTGGGCCTAATGGAGCCTCCAGGTCGGCTTTCAAACCAAGAGGGAATGAAATTGTTCCAAACCCTTCAAAAGAGTGATTCAGATGGTGAATCAGATATCGATAGTGACATTTAACTAGATCTAGATCTAAAGATCTAGATTTTAGATCTAGATTCGATCTGAGTGATTCCGATGATAAGTAAACAAAGAAAAAAAATTCAAACTAACAAAACGCTAACATTTGTGGGTTTCTTAACTATTTATATCATATGACTTGTATTCTTCATTCATTCACCTTGAATTTGATTTATAATATTTACATGTCTCATGTACAACAAGCATTACACGAGTTTTTAACATACCTTGGTCTCCATCTCTGCAAAAAGAAAAAGAAAACTCAGGCAGAATGTGTAAAAAATTATTAAACCGTTTATACCCTCGAATGGCTATCTGGACAGCAATGTTAGCAGTAACAGTTAGTAATAGAATGCAGAGGAGAATTAGTATTTCAAAATCGAGCTGAAAAGCAGCAGTGATTGACGATGAGTGTCTGAAAAACATTGAAATATTGGCGGAAACGCTATTCTGTCTGGCAAACCTCTGCACATTTGTTTGTGTATGTTTGTCTTAGAGCCAATCTGTTATATTGATAATCAATCATTTACTTTTAAATCGACTTATCACTTAGTGTGCACTATCACTTTTTGCTGTTCATGTTTTGTTGTTATTGATTTTTTTTTGTGTGTGTGTGTGTGTGCCATTATCTGTGGGTTTTTTTTTGTTTGTTTGTTTGTTTGTTTGTTTTGTAAATGTCATTTTCTTGTTGCAAATGTATACGTCGATACTAATCCTTTTCTGGTTGTTTTTTATTTCCATTACAATTCATGCTGTCTCTTTCTTTCTCCCTTTCTTTTTCATTCAGTAATTTTTTTTCTCTCTCTCTATCTCTCTGAGTCTCTATTCTCTTTCTCACTGCCTATTTTTTTTGTTCTGTCACTTTTCTTTCACTGTCTCTCCCTCTCTTACCAGTTTTTCCCTTGCTTTCCTCCTGTTCCCCATTCTCTTTGAGTCGGTCTTGTTTTTTTTTTTTTTTTCTTTATTTTCTATGGTGTTCTAATCCAGACAAAGAGATTCCTTTCACACGCGTATCTCTATATCTATCAATCGTTCTCGCGCTTTCTGTTCCTTTCCCTCTCTTTCCCCCCCCCCCTCTCTCTCCCTCTCTCTCTCTCTCTCTTTATCTACAAAATCTAGACATTATAGTACATCTCTTTTCAACGCGTTAGCCTATCTTCTCTCACGCCCGGTACCGGAAGTGATAATGATGACCTCTTTTCTACGTGGTTAGTGTTCCTGACTGGCTGGTCCCGGCGGGAGATAGTCGCTCCCGTTGTTAGGGACGCCTAGCATCGCGTGATGTCATGACAACCACAGGAAGTAGTAGGACTCCTTCGCGCAGGGGGCGTCATGGAAAGTTATATAGCAGAAGGGGAGGGAACTCAGGGGATTAGGGTTATGAATACTATGACCAATTTTAAAAAATAGTGAAAAAACGTTCAAAGTATCATTAAGACGGCAGACGGCGTGAAGAGGTGGAGAAAAAAAGAGAGAAAGAAAGAAAATGAAACCAGATGGTGAATGAACTAAAGAACGAGATAAATTAAGAAAGAAAGAGACATAAAGAGAATAAAAGGGGAGAGAAAGAAAGAATGAATTAATTAATAAATAAAACAAATATACAGACAAACAAAAATAAAATTTTAAAAGAGAAAATTCATCTAAGAATTTTTGTATTGAGCGACAGAAATGCTTAATGATCTTGTCAATCTTGTATCTCTCCTAATAACATTGACAGTCGTGTCATTCCGAGGCCTAGTCATTTCTACTAGCCTGGACATCTTATCAGGAATGTTGACATTCATTAGCTTATCATTTCTGAAATATCATAATGAAAATGTGTTAGTGTCTTCTATACAGTACTTTAAAACTTTTTTGTTTTTTCGTTTCATTTTTTTTCTTCTGGCATTCTATTTTCTAGATAGTCAGTCTAAATAAAAGTGATTTTTTTCCTTCCAGATTGGTGTTACCTGCCATCATGTATTTCATTTTGTGTGTGTGTGTGTGTTTGTGTTAGATTAAGAAGGCTAGACACCAGACTGTAGTGTTCCAGGATCATGCAAGTGAAAAAAAAAAACTGTTAATAAAACTTTCAATATATCCACTTTCCAGGTCTGCCCTTGAACTGTCTCATCCAGAAATGAACGGGGAAATATAGAGAGAGACAGAGAGTGAGAGAGAGAGAGAGAGAGATAAAGGGGAACAGAGAGAAATGTAGATCATTAGAAGTAGAAATGCAAGAGAAAGACAGAGAACTGAATGAATAGAGAGGGTGAAAGACAGCTAATAAGACAAAGAGAGTAAAGAGAAAGATACAAGAGATACGACACGATGAAATCAGGCTGTCGTCAAATTTTGAGCATAATGGAGCAATTGGTATCATTTTGAAGATTATTCATTTCCCTTTCTGTGGGTGAACAAATTTTTGTTCTACCTTAAGTATTAGTCAAGGTATGAGCAATTAGAGACGATGGGGATAATCGGTTCCTGCAGCTGAATGTGGCCGATCGCTTTGTTAATCCTTATTAATTCTTACTATGGCATGCCACTAACTACAAATTCTGGGCTTTTTACTCAGTCTATTTCAGCAAATTTGACTCTGAAATGCATTCTTAGAGCGATGTAAAATTTGTTGTGAAGAAAAATAAATGTCTACAAATTCATTAACTGTTGAAGAACATGTGATTTTATAATTGTTTCAGTTTGAAGAGCGCCTGCTTTCATCGTATCGCGTCTCTTAATTGAACAATGAACTCTTAGAGAGTCAGAGAATTAGACAAAGAGAGCCTAGAGAAAGACACCCAATAAGAAAAAGAGAGTTTAGAGGAAGATATAATTAAACTATGAAAGCTGAGAGACGGTCAAAGAATTAGCAAAGAGAGCTTAGATAAAGACAGCCAATAAGACAAAGAGAGTTTAGAGAAAGATATAATTAAACATGAACGCTTGGAGACAGTCAGAGAATTAGACAAAGAGAGATTAGAGAAAGATAGACAACTAGACTATGGAGAGATTAGAAAAGCTCCAGATGAGACAAAATGATATAATATTATTACAAAGGCCGAAAACGGGAGAAAGAGAACATCAGAGAAATGGGTAAAGACGGTTTAGAGAAAGCCAGAGAATGACAAAAGAGGTGAGGAGATTAGAGAAAGCGATCAGGAAAGAACATAAAGAGTGGAAGAAACAGTTCAATTCAGAGGTGTGTGGGGGGGAGTGGAGTGGGGGGAGGGGGAGAGGCGGCAACGATTGATAACAAGACTCAAATCACGAGACAGACACGTCATACATCGTTAGCTACCTGCAGTATAAACAGTTCGGCATTAGTCACACCTCGAGATTACAATATTTATTGTGGGTTCAGTTTTGAAGCACATTCTGTGAACACATCAACCGTGCCGACCAACATCAACAGGCCTTTGTGTTGGCTTTTATTCAGAGCGCCGGTGATACAAAGATGGTGTTTTGAGGTCCCGTGAGGCAGAGGTGATGCAATGGTTTCCGCAATCAATTCACCCCGTTGTTTTATTGTTGGTGTTTCCTTTGTTTTTCCTACCTTTCTGTGTCTCCTTTTTATTTGTGTTGCTTTTCTGTCTTTGACGTCATTCGTTCAAACTTGTGGTTCTTCAAATCGCTAATTGAACCGTCCTTCATTCCTTCCTTCCTTATTTCTCCCTCTCCTTCTTTCTTTTCTTCCTCCATTCTTTATTCCTCGTTTTTTTTTTTATGTGTTTTCTTTCGTTTCCTCCTAACACTAATTTATTCACGGATGGCGTCCACTATTGGTCCATGCAAAGAATAACTCACTGCATCTTTCTTTTTGTCATTTTTGCCAATATCAAATTGGTCCTAAACCATTGAGTATATGGTTACATTTAATTATGTTTGTGTATCGGTATGTATGACGCTAGGCATTTGCGGAAATTCGGTTTATCTTTTTTTATGTTTTTATGACTTGATTTATTCATTTTCTTTTTTCGTTGCTTTATGTACTTGTCTATTATTATTGTTGTTGTTAATATTTTTATCATTATTATTGTTATTGTATTATTATTATCGATATTATAACTACTATCATCGTTATTATTATTATTATTGCTGTCTATATGGATGAAGACCCAGAGCAAAGTGCTGATATCTAGCTCCCAGGATAGCGACAGGGTTAATGACAAACTTAATATATATACATATATATATACATATAAGCCTGCGCTTAACAATCCGGCCAAGAGTTGTCACTGTGAATGAGCCCGCCTATCCTTGAAACTTCCCTAATCATACCCTCCAATTTTACGCGTCCCTAAAGACTTAACTGTAAGCCACGCATTAGTCTCCCCTCGACAACAAGGTGTGATAATGTGTGGTGGCCTTTATGATAATTTCATGTATGATATTATCGTTCTTTTTCTTTCTCTTAATTCCCCCCATGTGTCTGTGTAATTGAATCGTATATTGTATGGTTCTTATGACAATAAACGTCAATCTGCTGAGTGTTATTACTAATTTGGTTTCTCCTCATTTCCCATCTGACTGACTGCCTGTCTACCCTTGTAGTTATCTTAAGCATGATCTATCTTTCATCTTTCACCCAGGCGTTGTTCATCCACTGCTGGACGTAGCCCCTCCGACAATGTTTTCCAACCTCTTTTGTCCCTCGCCCTCCTCGCCCAGGTTGTACCAGCCACTCTCTCGATGTCGTCTCTCCACCTTCCTTTTGGCCGTCCAACTGATCTTTTTCCTATTCTTGGCTGCCATTCTGTGCATTTATTTGTCCATCTATTGTCTTGTGATCTCATTAGATGACCTGCCCACTTCCATTTTAATGTGACAACGATTTACACTATGTCCATGACTCCGTTTTTTTCTCCCTTTATTTCTTTGTGTGGTATTCATAAGCATAATAACTATAGTTTATTGTTCCTCTTATTTTATATTTCCTCCAGGTTCTTAACTATCTGTCTGGCCACTAGCCTTAGATAAACGCATCACAAGAATTATTACAGTGGGCATTTTGTCTCTTAAGTCTGTTCTCTCCTTATTGTGTCTTCTTGTCAGTCTGGCAATTTATGATATCGTTATCAGACCTGTGGTAGTGCATATTTAGGCTTCTGTTTTTTTTTTTCTCTTTAAATTCCATTGTCTTTTCCAAGTTCCTATCTGTCTGTCTGTGTGTCAGCCATGCATTCATCAAAATAATAATTATAACGTGCTATTTCTGTTTGTTGTTCATCTTTTTTTTTTCTTTTTTGTTCTTTCTTTCCTTTTTTTTTCTGTTTATTGCTCATGCTATTTATAATCCTATGCCTACTCCATGCTCCCAAAAAGTCTGTCTGTATCGATCTTCACCGTCTGTGTCCAACCTAACGTTTCCTGGGTATCTGTCAAAGTGTCTGCATGTGGCTAGAACAACGGTTACCATGCATTTTGTTTCTTTTTCAGCCTGTTGCTCGCTTCGCGTTCCCACTTCATAATATACGAGCCCCTGAGCGTTATAATATGTCCCGCACGGAAGTGATGGCGGACAAAATGAATGATAGTTCAGCATTAAAAAAAATAAAATAAATTAAAACAGCTCTGTAAATTCAATCAAAATAAAGAGTAGCCTATAACACAGTTGGGTATCAGTTGTCCACGTCTGTAATTTTATTTGAATTTAAAATGACTGCCCATTCCCACTTTATTGGACCATAAGATAAGTGCCACGCCCCATGATCGTTTTTATTATAGAGATAATGCAATTATGTGTTTCCTTCTAACGTTCTAGGCTAGCGTTTCACTTTTGTCCAGGTTTTCTGTTTTTATGTATTGATTTATTGATGTTCAATTTCAACACCTCTTTCCTGCTTTGTCTTTGACTTGTACTACGATCTCACCACCTTTTTTTTTTCTTTCCAAAAGTGAAGAAAGGACTGAAACCAGGAGAAAGAGACGGAGAAAAGGAGGAGAGGGGAAGGGATGGTGGAGTGCACCACAGTTTCTTTGTTAAAAGATATATTATTATTGTTATTAGTAGTAGGGGTCTCTCTCTCTCTCTCTCTCTCTCCCTCATTCTCTCTCTCTCTTTCTCTCTCTCTCGCTGAAAAGTGAAGACATTTTATTTTTTAACCCCCCAATCCTCAGCCCTTTTCTTTCTTTTTCTTTTCAAAAGTGAAGACATTTTTTTCCCTTTACTTTTCTTTTTTCTTTTTCTTTCTTTTTTTTTTTTTTTGTTAAACAAAACACCGTCGAGATAACCTCCACCAGGAGGTTGAAAGGCGTATATAGACCGTAACGTTCTACCTCCTGCTGCTCTTCAAACCAATTACCTTCGCTTTGTTTCATACTCAGCACTTAGCCAGGAGAAAGAGAAGGCGAAACGGAGGGAAGGGGGAGGGATGATGAAGTCCACCACAGTTTCTTTGTTAAAAAACATCATGCCAATATTTCCTAGTTGTGTAAATGCTCTGGTCAAGAGCCCCGTATAATTAATTTATCATTGTTTCGAACTTATAACAAAAAATGAATCAAACTAACTGACTTATTGTAATAGTGTTATAGACCTTTATTGTAATACAATAATCATATTATTTAATTACTCAGACACTGCTTCGCAAAGTACATTCGTACAGTAACACATCTACATACTGGCTAGGCAAAGTACATCCGTACAGTAACACATCTACATACTGGCTAAGCAAAGTACATCCGTACAATAACAGATCTACATACTGGCTTAATCCGATATAAAATTTGTTTGTTTGTGTTGGGGTTTAATTAACGGCACATCAGCACGCTAACAGCTATATTGTGCTTAATACGGTGGGTAGATTTACACGGTAAAATTCTTATCAAAGCATATATAGATAAAATGCAGTCGCGAACGGACAACGCGTTTATGAGTTATTAAAGGATATAAAAATGTGCATATAAATTTGGGTTATCAAAAATTGTGTAAGAAAAACTAACAGAACGACGTAAGCAGTTTTGCGTCATATGTTTGGCTAGGTATTTGTTTGGAACTGGTGAGGACCACATCACGAATTTATTGTATTTCCACATGTCCAACCCTTTAAGCACAGCAATGCGCACCCACTCGCTGGACAGAAATACACAGATCCACACTTGCGCACAAACAGCCACACCCAGACCACAAAAAAAACAAAAAAACACTCATTTTCTGTTGAGTTAGACCCAGTTAGACTAGCCCAGTCAGCTAAGCTATAGGCCACAGTCAGTTATAAGTCAGATCGGGATCCGACAGGAATTTCCGGCGTGCGTGTTTCTGATACACCACGGGCGTCACTTTGCCGAAAATGTCCGAGAATTACCGAAAGTGAAGTTCCCTGTTCTCATTATGCACAGCTGGCTTGACGCATCCAAATTACCCAGCCCAGAACTAAAACCTCATGAGCTCAGCAGCGTAAGCTTAGTTATCCGATTCAACTCGCTGTCGGAAATGCAGCAGGAATCTTGTGGTTGAATTGATGTACAAAATAACGTTAACAGCTCGTATCACTGTATCTCAGCTGGTCCTTGAAGCCCTACGTGGTATTAAAAAGGTGGTCTGCAATCCATCTTCCTTGACAAATATACGCTAGCCTCCACTCGAATGATGTTAGGCTGCTATGATTTGATTGTCGTATTTAATTTGATTTCCTGTTTGTTTAACCTTAGTTGCAGTTTTTTTCAATATAACAGGTGTCAGCTTTTATACAGTAGCACAAAGAGAACTTTTTTCTTTTATGACTTTTATCGGGGGAAGTACAGTGGCGCTGCGCTGCAGCGACACGGTCTGAAATGGTCAAGCCAATTTCCCCTCTTGGGGGTCAAGGGATGGTACTTTTACTTTTTAGTTTTGCCTTTTCACCTTTCACCTAGGTGTTGTTCATCCACTGCTGGACGTAGCCCGCCGACAATGTTTACCAACTTCCTTACCCAGGTTGTACCAGCTGTTCTCTCGATGTCGTCTCTCCATCTTCCTTTTCGCCGTCCTATCCATCTTTTTCCTATTCTTGGCTGCCATTTTGTGCATTTTTTTTTTATCACATTTATAATTAGATATAGGGCAGACACTGACTGTTTTGCAGAAAACAATAGGGGGGGGGGAGAAGAAAAATATAAAAAATTAAATTTTATTCCAGACTTCTCTCCCGTTCATTTCATTGAGATTCAAAATTCGGCAATGTTTTAAATAGCAGCTCAGCATGACAAAGCGTTTAACAAAATGCTGGTGGCCCTATGGTCCGTCCATTGGATTGGGACCGGAAGTTCCACAGTTCGGCTCCTAAAGAGACAGACAATTTGACCTTGAGACGGACAAGTTTCATAAATTTCCTGACACTACTCAAGTTAAAATGAATAACCGAACATAGACGGCCCATACCATTTTAGACTGATAATAATTCAAACGTACTAACAGGCAACCGTCTTGTATGATCTTAGTTTGTCGTGGTGTTGAAAGACCTTAAAGCAATTAGAATCTGTACTGCCTGATTGCTCTCCATTATAATTAGAATTTGATTAAGTGTATATAGATCTGTAGCTTTTTTAACGCACGAGCTGGAATTTGAAGTGGAAAAGTTTGTATTGATGTTCAAAACGTTTGATAGTGGTTTCTTAGAGAACTAGTCTATGCTCTTATTTTGGCGTAAAAAAAAAAGCTATTTAAAGAAGGTACTTATAAATACAAAGAGTGGTGATGAATAATTTAGTGAGTGGTATTTTATTTCATTTGAGGAGACAGGGGAGAGGATTGTTTTAGAAACCGGGGAGATGAGATAATTCTAATCATTTATCATCGAATTTGACATGGTCAAGGAAAGTTAAAGATTGCCTAGGCCGTTTAAACTTGAATTTACAAACCCGATATTGCTTAACGTTACTAAAACTAAGATTCTCCATTTCAACCTGTTTATTTAAGGGTTTGCATACTTATTTTAATTTAATATCTGATAATAATTGAGACACCATCTTTGGATAACTGGTATGGTGTAAGTTCACTTTTTCCGCTAGAAAATTAATTAAAAAGATCGCCATCGATACACAAGAAAGTCACAGATATTCCAAAGATACACTCCAAACACATTAAAGAATTCTTAAAAAATGCGATATGTTGTGAAAATAATCCGCTTTTATTTTTTGTTTGGGTTTTTTTTTTTTTTTAGTTTTCTCTCTCAGTAATGTGCCAAATTTCACAGCACTTGCTCCAGAATATATATATATGACATTTTTGGAGAGGAAACCGTCGTTTAGCACCCTTATTTTATTTTATTTTATTTTTTTCGAACAAGAACAGTAGTAAAAACTTTTGATCTGGCTGTCAAGATTGGTTCACACATTAGAATCTGCCCCTCTCCCCCTTTCCTCCCCCCATATGACTTCTATTTTTTTTGGTGTGTGTGTTTGTTTGTTTTCTTGGATCTCTACTCACATTTTCTCTTCATTTGGCTCCTTCACCCCTGTCAGTAAAAGATCACTTCAGGGTCCTGGGAGACCATGTCGCCGAAGATCAAAGCCAAAAGTGTCTTGACCTTTGCTATGACTGAATATCCACTACTGTACTCAGAAAAACAAAAACAACATACAAACAGGACAAATACCACCCTTATTATGCCCTGGGAAGTTTATTTTCGAAGACCTTTCGAGATCTTACGCTGATATTTGGCGTGGTCAGTGAATCAGAGGGTCAGCCAATATCCATTCCTGGCAAACGTACGAAGAATATTAGTGGAGGAGACCATTACCAAGTCTATTATGCATCATCGTAGGCAGCCAAAAATTGATGATCTAATCATTACATGAAGAGACCTCCAACTGAAAGATGGTCAAATTTTGAATGCCTCTATTTCCAACTCCTTAGAATGAGCATAACCCAGTTTTGAAATTGTTATTTTACATTCAAAGACAAACAGAGCTGTTTTTTGTTCCCCCTGATTTTAGAAGCCGCCTTTGATTACCAGTAACATCAGGGTTCAAATTGCCCCAGTGAATGACAATGAATGAACTATGGCATGACCTATCCCATTTCCTGGCAAAGACTGGCTCGTCTGAGCCATGATCTAATATTCAGTATTTCGAAAGTGTTTACATGAGCTCTCTACTCTTTCAATGACCTTTGATAAACGAATACATCTAATCTAAAGACCGGAATTCTGCCGGACACGGATGATCAACAAACGTCTCGAACGACCGACGAAAGAGAACAATTGGCCCAATTAATCAGACCAACTTTATGAATATCCATACTTTCTATTTAAAGGAATACCCTTCCGTATCTCCATCAGAATAATATATATGTCGCTAGTGTTCATAATTTAATTTTTTTTACCTACATTTTCTTGCCAGTCATGTGTGATAGCAAGCACATAGCCTGTTCTTCAGTCAGTAATTTAACTGTGATGGAAAAGGACGTTTTGTCAAAATATATTAGTATAGATGTTAACTCTAAAAACGCCAAGGGCAAATCTTATCAAAGAATCGGTTTATCAAGGTTTTTTATGCATTGGGGCTTCTTTCCAAGCAATTCATACGGTAGAATAGTATATCCGACATGTTATATAATCCTTACCATGCATTGTTTTCTATAAGTCAAGCGTGAAACCCAAGATCCCCGTGGACCTAAATGCCAGCGGATGGAAGCCAGACACCGTATCCCATAAACTGGTCTACCATTTTGGTTTGTTTTTATCGCCCCCACACGCTACAACCAGATGGAGGAATATTTTTTTGTGAATCAACTGGCCCCACTCGCTCACTCACTCATATTTGCTCTGGTTTACGGCACTAAATTGGGGTCACTGGTGAAAAAAAAAAAAAACGATCTGTACTGGTGTCAAAAAACAGTAAATTGTCTGGTTTCACTTTTTTCTTTTCCTTTGTTGATATTATGTCCTATACATTTGTTTAAATTGTATCTCATAGGCTGTAAATGGGATTTTCTTTTGAGTTTTTATCTTGTGTCATCTGATCTTATTTTGGTTTATCTTATCTTTCGACTCCATTCCTTCAGATCACAGAGCAGAGAGGAAAGCTGGCTGCCAGTCAGACCTCAGATTGAGCCTCAGGATATCGCTCTTACACGCACAGTTTTTTGTTTGTTTGACATCCGAGGTCCATTTCCCTACCCTAACTCTACGTGTAAGGGGTGACTACCATTATTTATATCATAGAATTGTAATACTGTAGACGTTGCTATCGCCAGCTTTAGGGTTAAAGGAGTGACAGTGAAGAGTTAGCGAGGTAAGAGTGAGCACGAGAAGGGAGCAAGCATATAAGCGATGTCGAGAAGACGAGCAGCCGGTTTAGCAGAGCGTTGGACCGCTCGCCGTTCGGTCGTGCGTGAGGCGACTAGCGCGTAAACGTCTGGCCAAGCGACATGGCGGCGGCGCGCTGGACTCCGTCGGTCGTCGACGCGGCTGAATCGCGGTGATGACGATGATGATGGTGGAAGTGGCCGTGGTATCCGTGGCAGCTGCATTGTAACAGTTACATCGGCCGATGTATCTGGCCAGAGTTGGGGACATCAGGCTGTGGTCTACCACTCACCCAGTCATCTAGTAGTCGCGCATCTCATTTTTTTTTTTTTTTTGGTTACTCCTGTCCTGCTAAAAAAGTGAACGTTCTCAAAAGTTTTCGGACTTCGGCTTTTTGTGATATCAGTACTATACCATATGATAACATCCTCAACTCCTCGCTACTTGCAGGTTTGTGGATAATTACTTTATTAAAGCAGATTGTTATCCAGTCTCGGGTTGTATTGCCCCCCTGTGCTTCACCGGGTTTGTCTATCTGTACCACTATCTATTTTCTGACATTCATTCTTATTTCTTAACTTATTTTGTGATTAAATCTATTGATTTATTTATCTATGTATGTATTTATTTTATTTTATTCTTGTGGTGCAATTAGTGAGCTAAGGTACAGGGCAATGATACCCACATTCCAAACTATACATACTTTTTTAGAAAAGTTTATATTATATTTATCTTTGCTTCTTTGCGATATTATATCTATATCGATTTTGATATGCCAACTTACTTTAGAACTCGATCACATTTAAAATTCGCTCTCTCAACTCTTGACATTGTAATTTAACAAGTTTTTGGGCGGATGTTACAAGTTTTAATCGACTGCCACTTACAAAAGCGTGATGTACGGGCTATAGTTTAACAACAAACTTAAAACATTTCACATGTTTAAGTTTTTTAAGGAAAAGAAAATGGCAGCAATATTCACCCGTCATCTGCTGAATCCTGGCTGCTTTTTAATATTTATTATTATTATTATTACTATTCTTATTATTATTGTTGCTGTTGCAGTTACAATCGGACTTCCCACAAAATAAATAAATAAATAAATGAATATATAAAACTAAAAATATACGTAAGTTACACTTCATACAGTTTGAGCCAGTATCAAGAAACCATAAAAAATAGCGAGATAATTTGCGCTTGGAAGTTGAAAGACGTATCCAGAACGTAACGTAAAATAAAAAGTAGAGCTAGCCAGCATTTGAGGTCAAAAGCCATAAAATGCTAAAATGGACATACCCTGAGTGGCGTATGACTTCATTAAAAAAAAAAAAAAAATCTTTTGATCTCATTTAGAAGAAAAATCCGTTTTTTTTTTCCCCAGACAAAGGCTATCGAAAGGGACTTAACTTGTTTCCATTCAAGGATCCTCAGCTTTGCTTTATCATTAAAAGGAATATTTCTTGCTACTGAGATGAATCTGTCGATATGTTTGCGTATAGCCAAAGGAAATCCTGTGTTAGCCTTTTTGTCGATCCATATAAAGTCAAATGTAAGCCTTGCTGCCAATTAGCCAGGTAGATACGGAGAGAGGTCTGCGCCCAGGAGACACTGAATAACTGAGGGTTACTGTGAGTGATAAAGTCATGCATTGATTACCAAGAGAGTCGGATCACTGGCTCACAGTCATACTCACTCATCAAAAGAGTAGTTTAGAAGTAGAAAAATTTCAACTCCTTTTCCATGCTGTCTGTGTATTTTCTTCATGCACTATGAATGGCATAGAATACTCTTTTCCCCTAAATACTGAGGCTTCATATTTATTCCTTCTGGTTAAGAATAAAGTCTATATCCAGTGCTTATAACATGTTATAGCTAACAACAACTAAAATATAAGAATAGAATGTGGACGATGCATGATATTAACATTTAAATGGATAGATCTATAAATTTACAGAAATAATAAGAAAATAATGTAAATCATATGATCTGCAATACTTCCCCTAAAATAATCTTACTCTCTGTCTCTCTTTCCCTCTTTTCTCTCTTCCTCTCTCCTCTCTCCCTCTCTCCCTCTCTTTCTCTCTCTCTTTTTCTCTCCTCATTTCTCCCCTATCTCTTTTTCTCTGTTCCTCTCCCCCCCCTCTTTTTCTCTCTTCATCTCTCATTCTCTCTCGCTCTGTCTTTTTCTCTTTTCCTCTCTCCCCCTCTGTCTTTCTTTCTCTCTCTCTCTCTCTCTCTCTCTAGTAATCCCAATCAATGGCATGATGTACCAGTTTACTTCAACAGCAAATGGCAGTATGGGGGGGGGGGGGGGGGGGGGGGGGGGGGGGGGGGGGGG
>JBCAUA010771400.1:0-14896 GCA_038406235.1 Peronia verruculata | reverse complement strand
ACATACATACATACATACATACATACATACATACATACATACATACATACATACATACATACATACGTACATACATAGGCCTACATACATACATACATACATACACATATACATACATACATAGTACCTACATAGGTACACTGTACATACATAGCTACATACGAACATACATATATATAATTGCTTACATACATACATGTGTATATGTACACAAACAAACGCATAATGCCAAATTGCACTAGAAATATGAACAAACACAGGTCAACTATACAATACAACAGTGGGATGGCAGGCCAGGCAGAAAGATAACATGTCAACAGGAACATACAACAGTGACCAGCAAAAGACATCGTCATCGAGGTTTTACAGAAATGAGCATCAACAGACATGAAAACACAACAGTAGAAAACAACAACCATATCAAACACCATCGTAACCACATCTTCACATCAGCAAATTTCCAACAGCACACAAAATGAATGGCATTCGTTTTCTGAAAGACATTACTTTGACTACACATGTACCCTTCTATTCTGCCATACATCTAGTCTATGCTCTTAATGTACACATTTCAATGGCAAAAGTTTGGAATGTCATATGAGGAAAACACAGGCAAGTCAACATCAGAAAGACAATATTATGTGCACGTAACAGTACACCAACTTCATTACAAAGCCACACAGGCATACCAATCTTTATTGTGGTTTTATTTTTTTATCATTATAACATACATGTATGTAGCCTTTCAGTCTTACAACAGTAAGATTATCTTAGCTTTAATTGACTGTCCAGTTTTAGGCCTGTAGACATGGAACTGAAATATGGTACCCGAGTCAGATAATAGTTAGAAACCGCTGTGGCTTGAACTCACCCGGCATGACTTCCGACTCATTTGCCCTGGGCGCAAGACAAATGAATTATCCGCAAAGAACGTCCACAAGAGGCTAGGGCTTGCAGAGACATGGGAAAGTGGGTAATTTGGGTCCCCCCCCCCCCCCCCCCCCACAAATACAAACTATGAGGCCATTAAAGAGAACTGTTAGAGGACATTGTCTAGCTGAGGGAAAAAATTCCTAGTTACACTAGACTGTCATCAGCTCCTCTCAACACAGCAACCAGTTTGGCATCATGTAGCTCCAAATTTATCTTTGATCTTACATTTCCTTTTTCACTCCTGGCCATTATATTTCACAGTGTATGCTACAAGCACAGAAGATTTGAAGCGTATGGTGTTTTCTCATCGAGATAATCACCAGATAGGAGGTTGAAAGACGTGTACAGACCTGATGTTTTCTCCCCTCCAATGAATTGCTGGCATACAGTTGGCATATATCTAAAAGCTTCTCTGAATCTCACAAATCTCTCACAGCTTTACCAACACACAGTTTCTTAGTTTGTACAGTTCCGATACTGTTGTACCATCTTAGTCTATGCATATGTATGTGTGTTAATGTATATATGTTACGTCAATGTTATGTCTTGTGTACTGTGAAAGGTACTACTTTTTGAGGATAATAAAGCTTATTTGGATTTGTTTATCTACCCCGAAGTGGCCTCAAGTGAAGAAGAGCTGGATGCTACAATCTCATATGGTGGTTGGATACTCCTACCTTTGGCTGGAATGACAAGTAAACTCCTCACCCTGCCAGAAATAATACGGTGTACATCTATACACAACAGTTTTACTCTCTCACAGTCATACATCTATGTATGTATCATCTTCATCAATAAATTGCACTTTCATCATGTAAGAAAGATGTCGTAGTATACAATACAAATGTTTTGTATTTTGTGTGGGTCTGTTATCTCCATGAACAACAATGTGAGAAGTACTTGAATGTATAATATTTGATAGGACACATATCAATATTCCTGCAAAACACCTCCATCACGGGGGGGGGGGAGGGGGGGGAAAGAAGGAAGTGTAATTGTTTAGAAAGAAGATCAGTTCCCAAAGTAATGTATGACCATCTCTTTGAGGAGAATAATGTAAGTAATGTAAGTATTTCTTATCACAGAATGTAAGCCAATATCTGCAGAATTTCATGTGCTACAGGGAAAGTATTGTAGTTTTTTCACTTATAAAATGAAGGCAAAATTTCTTAAGTGTTATGCTCTCCATGGAAAGATCCTGTAGTTTTTCTAACTATATAACTAAGAGTTGACAAAACCAATTGCACAAATTCATAAAACAATGTCTTTGTAGTCATAAATAATAATAAAAACAAATACATAGATCAACAGGTAACACAGTCAGCCTTCTCATTGATAGTCTACATCACATAACCATATTTGTTGATGGGTAAGTGTACAGACATGAGAAAAGTTTACAAGCAATTCCTTCCACATCAACCATTCAACTAGAATTAGGAATCTAAAATGGACATGTTTTCTTCATGGCAGACCTGGGCATTTCACAGCCTGTGGGCCACACTGACCCTCTGAGCCCTTCCTGTGTGTGTACCATCACTCATCCACATCACTTGTAGTTTTTACTCTTCTCAATATTTTTATATCCTTATTGTGACAGAGTGCTCATAGTATTTGGATTACCACCAGCACAACTAAAATCATACAATTCAATTAATAGTGCTTTTTCCCAATTTTAGCGCTACACCATCGTCTCTCGAGATGAACAGACACCGACAAATACTTTTTACCGTTGGAGAAAATGAAAACTGGCCTGAAAACTTCAGGTTGTTGTTGACGAGGCCCTCTAGTCTAAACACAGCTGAAGTTTCACATGTAGTTCTTTGGGAAAAACAGTTGCCTATCCCTGCTCTACAGGATTTGTTCTGCACTCCAGCTTAACCACTTCACTGCTGCTAACAACATGACAAGGTAGCATATACATGTGTCCAAGAAGTGGCCTCTTGTGTACTAAGGACATACATGTTACATCAAAGATCTGCTCACCACCAACCATCCCCTTAATTCAATGCTTTGACCATTGACCAGCTTTTTGCGTCAAAATGCACAATCCTTTGATAGAGGCTGAAAGCTGACGACTGACAGATGACTTAGCAATGAGAGTCAAGTATCCTCTGCTTGTTTATGTTACAATCACTAATACTGAATATTACAACAGCCAACATTTCTGACTGCCTATGGGAAAGTAGAGGACTGGTGCTAGTTGGCTCACTCACAGTGGATGGGACTGAGTGCTGGTGGGGGTTAGTAGTGGTCCAGACTGATGGAACTGCTAATGTTAGAAAAATTGGACTAGCTCTGAGGTGATTTGAGAATAACTACAGTACATGACATCTTAACCATGTAGTTCTCAGCATCCATGGCCAAGTCACAGGAGATGAGAGTAAGCCATATGATGAGCCAACATCTTGGTTGTTTTTTTGCTTTTTTTGTCATATCTCCTTTACCTGATCAAGAAACAGTTGTGATTTACCAACTGCAGCACATACAAAGCAAACACAGCTCCAATGAAAAGACACATACATGCATTCCTGCAAACACATGCAGAGAAAGAAAAACTGAATGTTGAGAAAAGCAATCTTACTACTATAATAACAACAGCAAGCATTATGTAAACCTAACACTGAAAAAGATATAAAGCAGACAAGTGCATTTGTTCAGATGTAACACAAATTCATGCACTCTACAACTGACATCACAGCTGACGCAGGTACTACTACAGTGTATACCAGCTCACCCTCTAGTAGGCACACCACATAAGCATGTGAGTCAAAACTCTGAACTGAAATAAAGTTTTGAATGAACAAAAGTAAGGGGGGTTCTGGAGACACATTTTGAAAAGTTACAATTTTCAAGTGATTGGTAAGTACATACGATGAAAACTTGATATCTCTCATGCATCTTGTGATTTTTTTTTTTTTTTTCTATCCACAACAGCTATGGTCTAGAATTTCTGAAAATGTCGAGCAGTACCAAGAGCTACTTCTGACAAAATTAGTTATCCAAATTCCGAGATCCAATCCTTTTTTTTTGACAACTCACCGCCTGAGCTGATCAATGTTAGATGTCCACTACATGCAAATGTGAAGATCAAATCATTTTGCTCTAACACAGCATCCGAACTTTTCCATGCGGTTGGTTTTAAATGTTGGTTACAATGTCTTCACTTTATACAAATGCTACATCATGACAGAGTGCCAAAATTTTGGTAGGAATTAAAACCTCAAGATGCACTGAACCTCAGCTTTGTGTGGACACAGGCACACAACAGTCAGGAACTGAGGTGATAAACTATTCACTGCTTACTTAATGTCTTCTCCAGAACACAACACAGTTGTATGAACTTTGGTAAGAAAGGGATACCAAGTGTCATGTGGACAGAGAAAGAAAGTGAAAAAAAAAAAAAGATGACAGAACAGACTTTGGTATATGCATGTAAGACAGGAGAAGTTTTCAGTGAAAACATGGCACAAGTTGTAAGAACCTGACATCTGACAGCTGACTCCCAACTTCAAGCACAAAATGTACTGCCTGCTATTTCTACTCCAAACTTTCTGAGCCCACAGAGACACCAGTTGATGGTGTGCAGGGAGTAAAGCCATTTAAAAAGTGACACTGGAAAAGCAGCTGAGAGTTGAGGAATCAATGTAACTCTACTATAGCCAATTGCACAAGCACTCCCCAGGACATTTTACCTGTTCTTGACATATGGTCAGTTTACTTGTTATCGTGCACTGTACCCTGTGTAGTGGGATCTTCTACGGTTACTACTGCAAACAGACTTGGGGACAAGTAGTGCTATCACCATGGTCTTCTAGCAGCTGTAAGAGCATGATAAACGTTGTTTGTGACGGCGACATCACGGCACTTTCACTGAGCAGGAAAAACTGTCAAACAACATTTTTCACACAGATCACAAAGGGTTTAAGCTCCTACTACTGAAAAAAAAAAGTGATTCCAACATTGTCATAAAGCTTAAAAAAAAAGTCGACCAGTAAATGGACTCCAAGATAAAACAACAAACAGTATATATCTCACAAACAATTATGCAGCACACACATTGGAAACAAACCCCCCAGCAATCATGAAGAAAACCAGTAAATAAATTACCAACAACTAATATCTAGACTTATACATCAGTTTAAAAATGCCAACAAGTTCACAGCAATCTTCTAGTTTTATCACTTGGAAAATTTCACAGCTCATGTAAACAAGTGTTAAAATACGTACCCCATGACGACAATGGCATAAAGCATCTTCAGCACATCTGAGAGATTGAGAAAAAAAACCAAAACAACTTGTTCTGGTGAAAGTCATTTGATAAGTTATGCCACTGTGAGTCTGTCATGTGAAAACAGAATTTTATTTGTGCATACCACATTTGAGTGACATTATCTGGCGGATGCCATACCATGTGACATCACCAACTGTATTGTGACACAGGTCTGACTTAAGCCAGTATGGTACAACAGTGACAGCATAACCTGTCCAACACAATCAGCTCTCTGTGCTGTCCTCATTCTCCTGTCTCACTGACTCCACTCATGGTCTGAATGGACAAACAATGGGCTGAACAGACATGTTACGGAAAGAATGAGTGATTGTCTACCACCAGACCAAGCCTTGACAACAAACTGATCAAATTAAAACCTATGAATCACACACAATATTCACTTCACCATCAACAACTTTCTTCACTACTTGAAGAGGAAAATATACAAAATTACTATAAACATAAAAGATTCACATAAAAAGATAGCACCTCAAAAAGAAAAAAAAAAGAGAATGTATGCAAGGTTTTTTTCAATTATTTCGACATTTCGCTAGTAGCACACCAAAGTTCTGACCACACTGGGACAAATACATGTACATACCACAAACTGATACACTTACACCATGCAAATGTTCCTTTGCACAAGAGCTAAAGTGAAAAACAAAAACAAAACAAAAAACAGCAATAAAAAAACATGAGCAAAAACAACCAAATAAATCTTAAAAAGTAGAGAACATTAGTAAATGTAGGACAGTGTGCAAATTCAACAATGACAGGGGGAGAAGGGAGGAGGGAGGCAGAGGCTCAACACTAACACTTCATGAGATTACAGTAATAAAATCCTATCAGAAAGAACAGTGCACTACAAGATTAAAAAAATAACAGCGTGTTATAAACCTGTCCTCATCCTCATCTATAAATATCTGAGGGAGACAATATTCCATAAGACCTGAGCTGAAGAGCAGGCAGTTTATTGTTGGCTGCATCTTATGTGAAAATAGCACGTAGTCTCACCACAACATAACTACATCTTTATTACTGAACCTCAACTACATCTTTGTTACTGAACCTCTCATGGGCGACGGCTACATCTCCAAGGTCAAACTCCATCCCACTTTCTGTATCCCGTCAAAAACATCAGAGCTGCCCTTCTAGGGAGTGGCAGACAAAATCTGACCAAAGCGTCCTACACAAGTTAATCAGCTCAATTTTAGTGCTTTTATCCTCCGTGATGCTTAAGTGTTTCCAGGAGATCTAGGCATCTATTAACTGTTGGGTGGGCAGCCTGGAGGAGAGACATGCTAGGAGCTGTAAGTGTGATTACTTCAAAGTTGCTGAGGGCAATGTCTTGATCTTCCTCTGGCCTCCTGCTAGATAGATTATCTGGTGTTGTGTGCCCTGATAAGGGTTGGCTAGGAGGTATCAGCAAATCAGTTACAATTTCAAAGTTTGGAATATCTCCTGCATAAGACCCTGGCCTGAAGAAAGACATGTTTAACATATGCTACCGTATATTTCAATGAGTATAACACAAAACCATGTCATAAATGTTATAAAAAAAGTATGAGCATAAGACAAGGCAATGTCATAAATGTTATACTGGTGAATTTCTAACAGGTTCTTTCATAACTTCACCAAAGATATTGCCCACCCACATTGTCGCACGTATGCAATAACCCTACACTTGATAGTTCATACATTTTACAAGCATGAGTTTTACAAGGTCATAAATTTTAAATGACAAACAATCACTCCTCTTGGAATACTCATGCAATTTATTATCTACTCTACTGAGCTGATGTCCTACTTATCTTCAGGATTTCTATAACTTATGTTCACAAAACACCACATCTATTTAGAGAACAGAATACTTGATAAAGAAAAAGCTAAAAATATTACTGTCATAAGCTTGAACTGTGAAAACTCAAGTAAAGTAAAACAAATTTAAATTCTTTTTCAGCATAAGACAGACTGTTAGAATACATGCAGGCAGGGAAAGAAATTAATTGGATGTCAAAATATCACACATATTACATATGAATCAATGAAGTAGTTTGAGAACTGTCACAGGACAGAGAGAACACTGCTGTCACATGGCTGTGTCTGAATGTTCACCACTGGTCAAGAGCTGGCTGCCATGTGCACAGCATGAACACAAATCAGCATGTGATCAAACATCTCTTGACTGTGTGACCAACCTCAGAATATCTCACTGGGTCTGGCGCAAAGCAAAATGGTGACAATGTTATTTAGTTATGACTTGTCTGTAATGGTATATACTGGGTTAAATTTAATTCCCCTAACCTCATATTGACTAAAATCTCAGTTTCGTAGTCAAGTGTTCCCGGACATCCTGACTCATTTCACCTCCATCATTTATCACATGGTCTCTTTACAGAGTGTTCAGTCTTTGGTAGAAAGAATAGGAGTATGTCTGGAATTAGATCTGCATCAAGTTTATGCAAACCAATATTTTTCTGAAAATGTTGGGATTGCAAATCTGTTCCAGTGGTGGTGAATCTGTCCACTGTCTGCTTCCTGACTCATCCAGATCTGTTTGTTTTGGCCCAAACCAACAAAATACAGAAAGACTTGCACTCACATATAGATTAAACCTTAGTCAACAGGATGCATTCCCAGTCTTTCAAAAATCTTGATGGCACATTACCTGTTTGTTCAGTTTGGCCATTTGTAGGTGAACAAAAAACAGTAAAAGACTGACAAAATGTCAGTGTGATCTGACAAAATGTCAGTGTGATCCATACAGTTGTGGAAAACAAAACTGCGACAGAATTACACCATTGTAATTTCGATGCAATGTTACATATTTTTTTTTGCATTATATTTCATTGTCACAAACAGACACATCTGAGTGAATATCTAAATATTTCATTGTTATTTCTGTAACATTCAAATACTGACTTATCTCCCAGATCATATGAGTATTTGAATAAACTCTGTATCTGCACAAAATTTATGACATCCATATTCAACAGTTTTGGTGAAGAGCATGTCATGTAGAAATTTACAACAATTTTGTATGTGTCATGAAATCACAGCATCCACTGAGGGTATAAATGTTTCCAAACAGCAAACTGTAAACATTTACAAAGACAGTGAAATATCAGTTCTCTTGGAAGCAACTGCAGCCCCACATGACTGTAGATGAGACTCGGTAATCTTGGATCAGCAAGGCAGGACAGAAAGAATTGTGACCAGGCTTGGCTTTTGCCAGATAAGTGATGGCTTATGCTGAATAAGTTAAGGCACATTAAAAGACAGGGATTCTGTCCCGCCTGGTTTGTGACAGATCATCATCCAAAATCAGCAGGATCTGGAAGACAAAGAATACAAGAGTGTCTGAATGTTAAGTCCTGGAGAAAATATTAGTAAGACATATTTTGTTGTGCAGATAAAGACAGACTGTTAAGAGGAAGGTGCTGTGAGTGGTCAAGAGATTGCCAAAACAATACTGAGAAATGCAATCATTTGTGCATAAAGAGGCTTATGCAAGTTTGTGTATAAGAGTGCATGTATGTGTAAGTGCTCACTTGTGCATGACAAAACTGTATTATTGTAACATGGTTCATTTCTAAATCTTTATTGTATTATTTATTATACTTTTTCTGTGCATTTTCTCTGGGGCGCTTGGATCCATTTACTAGGAAAGGAAACTATAGAAATGTTCCTACTATCAATATTACTGTTGCTATCATCGTAGACAGCATGAGTATTGTGTAGGTCCGGAACACATTGCCAGAATTTATCTTAAAACCACCAATCACGCAAAGTCACAGATCGTATGGAAGTAATACTTGGAGCATGATCTGATACCGAGAGATTAATCATGGACTGTAAGAGTGAAATCAACAGCACTGAGTACTGACTTTGGTCTGAAACTCTAGAGAAGATTGACATAATGTTGACACTGATGGTCTAGTATTTCTTTCCACTGAATACCTCATCAGTGGTTCAATTTGTGAGCATGCTGAAGCTTTAATGTTGTTTTCATCCTTTCCAGATGAAAATCTATGAAAGCCTCTTTTCTGAACAGTTCCATCACTGGTAACAGTTTTTTTTTTTTAACAATGACAAAAAAAATCTACTTAAGTTGGAGATTTGACACTCATCCATACTTTTTTTTCAAATCAGCCGACTTGCTCATAGTTTATCTTATAAGTATTGGTATCTAGTTGGCATTGGCAAATCTTTATTGTCATTCAAGCAATTTCTTTCAAATCATGATGATGGATGAAAGTCTCCGGTAAATGACAAATACAACCACAGAAAAAAAAATTTGAAAGTCTCCGCTTAATGACAAGTACAACCACCCCCCAAAAAAAAACCATGCGTGGAAATTCTGCCTTACCAGGAAGGAGAAGAAGAGACTCATGGCTGACAGCATGTGCCAGACATCGTGATGGTCGTAGAACTGCATCAGGATACACTCTTTGTTCCCAGCCCGGGACCCCGCTGGTGTCAGCTGTAGGCAGCAAATACATGACAACTTAGTTGATATGTTTTGCAGCAACTCAAGATGAGTTGTATATCAGTTTTCCACCACAATGTCTTATTACTATCACATCAAACTTGAACTCATGTACTTTTATATAGTGAAACATGTTCTGAGCCAGTCTGACTGAGGCTAGAGATATTGCAAATTGAACAGACAGTGGTTGACTCCTCAGTACTGGCTAAAATCATTACAAAAATGGGAGGAAATGAATAGTGTATTTTAGCATCTATATCTATATCAATATATTCAACCAATAATATCCTTATATATTCCTTATATATCTATAATCTGTCCATAAAAACAGTACTATCATAACTCAGATATGAATGGCCTTTCAATGTTGTCAATATAATTGTATTGATGTCAGACCATCATCACATTCAACCTTTGATTTCTCTGTTCAAGTCCAGCAAATAACAACTCTCATTCTGACTAGCCATGAGACAAGGTGATATCTGCTAACAAAATGCAGAAAAAACAACTTGGGCACATTTTTCACAATTTTCTTTTTATCACATCATTAATATAACTGTTTTAATTTTGCAATTCCACCAAAGAAATTTGCAGAAGACATGTGCAGTTGTACATTAATTATACATTAGTTAATATCAACATTAGTTAATATCAACTTCTCATCAGATGGGCAGTAGTGATCCAATTTGTTTCCCAGGAATCTGAGAACTGTGTGTGTCTTCTCTGTATTTGCTGGGGTAGCAACAGATGGCCATAGAGCTTAGTGCCTATGCTAGATGGGAACAAATGCTATATGAACACAATATCGTTTGCTTGTTGTTTCCACAGATATGATAAGATAATAACTGTCGCAAGTTCTTGCTGTTGAGTAGATGTGGTCGTGACTTGCAAGTGGCAATCAGGCGGTGGATGTGGACAAGACTCACACAATAGAAGAGAAATGAAAACAAGAGTCCTCCAAGTCAAATAATAACAATAACACAGAATTTAATCGAGATGGTCGGCTATATTACACAGAATCTACAATAAAGTACAGGCGCAGAACAGGCATAGGGCAGCTACTGTCTAACACTCGTGCGTATTGCACTTGATGAACCTTAGTACATTCACACTCTACACACTTCTCTCCTCACTCACTGACCGGGGTCTGTATTTATACACACATCAGCCACCGAGAAGCTTCCTTCTAGTGCTTTCTCGGCACGACTGGTGTGTCATGTGATATAGCAAACACACATGCAAGGTCAGGCCGGAACAGTCCAGACCGGTCGAGATACACACTGGGACACACACAGCCTTTTCTGACCCCGCGCTACAAATAGCTACATGAATCATGCGACCTTGGACTACAACTGCTACATCTAATTAGTGCACACACACGACATGATTCGTTACAATAATGAATTCAGTGTCTTTGTAGTCAGGGCATGTAGAAAAAATAATTGGATGATACTTGATGATAATGACAATGATGACCAGCACCTACTTACCTGCCAGCTGGTCAGGTGTTGGAAAAAGAAGTAGAGGGAGGCACCCCAAGTGACCATGGAGGTCAGGATGACCAGAACCACCAGCCAACTGAGACGTTCCCTACTCAGCAACTGGGGACAGAGAATGAATATTATTATATGAAATGGGACACAAAGACGTCAGCCGTCTGTCAAATTTTGAGTATATGGACCTATTGGTATCACTGTCAAGGTTATTCATTTTCCCTGTCTGTGAGTGAAAAGATCTTTTCTCTATCTTAAATAGAAGACTAGAAGTTAAGACATTGGCAATCAAAGATGGAGGGGGTGACCTGTTGCTGCAACTAAAGTTAGTGAGAAAATGGTGGATAATTTTTGTTAATCCTTACTTATCCTTATTAGGCCATGCCACTAAATTACAACTCTTGGGCTTTTCAAACTCTGAAATGCATTTTGAGATTGATATAGAGGGTTCTGTGAAGAAAAAAAAAATGCATTAAAAATTCATTCACTGTTGAAAAAAATGTGACATCTCCAGCCACCTCAGTTTGACCAGCTCCTGATTTAATCGTGTTGTGTCTCATGTATTACTGGGATAAGACCTGACAGAGACAGAAAATGTCATATGTGACAGGGTTAAGACCTGACAGAGAATGTAATATATTACTGGGCTGAGATCTTACAAGGACAGAGAATGTAATATGTTCCTGGGCTGAGACCTGACAGGGGCAGACAATGTAATGTGTTCCTGGGCTGAGACCTGACATGATATATATGTATAAGAAAATAAAACAAATAAAACATCACCTGCTGATTGCTAGAGACTTGACCTAATTATTAGCCGACAGTCAATTAGGTCATAACTGATTAATTCACAAAACAACAGAGCAGAGGAAAAAATGACTTTCCTGAATGGACCTCCAAAATGCCATACTGAAACCCATGCAATATTTTTTCAATACTGTGCATGTTTATCCGCACCTTGAATCTATTGCCACTGCCAACCAAGAGTTCAATCACTAATAGGATACGGTAACAAGAAACTTGACAGCAAGTTAGCTTACATTCATGTAATCTGTAATGGTAATAATTACAAAATAATCCATCACTATAATGATTATAATACCAGTCAATATAAAATTAAAAGTTATGAAAACAATTACCATCAATATTAACCAAAATAAAAATAGCATTCAAAAACAGCTTTGCTCACCTTCATAATGATGTAGAAGACGCAGTATAAGAGCAGGTTTCCAATAAATATGGCTAGCAGGTAGCTGGCGAAATCTGAAGGCCTCTTAATGGCTCCATATAAGGCACTGTGAAAGGAAAAGATTGTAGCAAATATATTATCCATTGATAGATGGATAACCGGACGGACGGACAGATGGAATGGATAGATGGTAGATGGAAGGATGATAAATTGATAGATGGATGGATGGATAAATGGAAGGATAGATGGGTGGGATGGATGGATCCACATTTTTCGCAGAAACAAGAGCACAAATTTTCTGGATACTCACAATGCCCAATTAATGAGGTTTCCCAGGAAGAGAATAACAAAGCGATTCTGTGGATAATAAAAGAGTCTTTATAATGAAATGTGGCACTGTGAAACTACTTGTCTTTACTCTGATGAGACGACACATTAAATTTTGTGAAACACTGAAAAATAATGGTATATTTCCTAATATAAGATTTTGAACTCTAAAAAGCACTGTTGAAGATACATACAGATAATCAATCTATCTTTCAGGTAACATGGAAAACTATCCCCCTTTAGTAAATAAGTTACAACTCACAATCAGCAATCTTTGCAGTGACCTGACATGAATAGCCGGCTGAGACCGCTCCCTTATGGATGAATGAAAAGCCACTATACATAATTTGAAACTATAGGTTATAAGAGATAAATCATTAGTTATAAAGTAAATAATAAAGTCAAGCTATAAGTTACAAGATAAATTCAGTGGCCACAAATGACAAATACCCATGTTACTTTTTGTCAATGAATCAGTCTTTGCGCTGACACATAAAACTGTCAGATCTCATAATTGTATCAACAGAAAGGAGAAAAAATATCAATTATAGTACTGATCCATTAAATCTGATATCACAGATATATTTTTATGTGATGATAGAGTGAATGCTTTTGCTGGTTATGGTTGGCATCTTTATTGTATACCTGGTCAAGTAACACATATACAAATAGGTGTAATGTTATCCTTGGGAATAAAGTTAATCTTATTTTTGCATTTTGACCACATAGTGCTGATACTTCAGAAATATCAAAGCATGACTGATAATAATTATGTATATATCTAATGAAACAGAAATAATCTACGCTTTTCAAAATTGTCACCATGAACAGGATAAACAATGCTTGTTTATGAAACTGTGGATACAAGACTGACAATCAAAAAGCTTAGACGAGAGCAGGTCACATGACATTTGAGAACTTACTGGGTAGACAGGTCTAGGGCACCGCTTGCAGTCTGATACTATCACCAGGAACAGGCGCTTAAAGATGAATCGGTCTGTTGGTTAGACATAGAATTATATGATAGTAAGAAGCCCTGTTTCAAAATAACATATATTCACAGTCATTCTAGAATGGTAGGAGTCAGTTTAAGCTGTTTTTTTTTTTTTGGTCTAGTTTGATTATAGCTGTTATTATTATTATTTTCTTTTTTGTAAAATTGAACATTCATTATAAAATAATTGTTTCAAAGTAAACTGAATTTTGTCTACCTCAAGATACCTATCAGTTATTTGAGAAACAAAAACAAAAATAAATTAAAAGACTGCTCTATTGTCAACTGTTAACTTGCAATAAGTTTAAAAAAAAAAAACTTCTTGAAAAGTGCAGCCACCAGAGGACAGCTTAGTTAAAAAAAAAAAAGCTGCAGCTGCCAGTTTGGTAACACTTTCTATTGCAGACCTCAAGAAGAGCCAACATTCTTTTTTCCTTGAGAGGATTTCAAACTCTATTTGAGATGCGACAATGAAATCAGACGCTCGTCCAACTGAGGCCAACAGAGAAATCAGGTGTTTTTCAACAGTGAATGAATTTTTGACACAAATTTCCATTTCTTCACAAAACCTTTTTATACCAATCTAAAAATACGCTTCAGAGTCAAATTTGCTGAAACAGGTTCGTAAAAGCCCGAAAACTGTAATCAAACAGTACGGCCTAATAAGGATTAATATGGATTAACAAAGGTGATTGGCCATTTTCTCACTAAATTGAGCTGCAGCAATGGGTCACTCCCATCGTCTTTCAATGCCAATACAGTGGTCTCCGCCTAACAACCCTCTGCCTAAGAGCCCGGTCCGCCTCAGAACCCGCCTCTGCTGCGAAACAGTATTTTTCTTCTATAATTTACCCCTCTAAGAACCCGCTCTGGGCCCTCCCAAAAACACACACAAAAAAAAAAATCCTACATGAGTACTTATGGGGTAATTCCACATCATACTGTCCACTTGAGAGAAATGTGCAGCTCCTGCTCTAGATGTGTGGTAAAAAGGGGGTGGAGGTGGAGGGAACAGGTAGATAAAGGAGTGGAAGTGATGGTTGATGTATGACTGCATAATCAAGGCTATACTTATTTGCATAGAGATAAATCTTTAACTAAAGGTAACGATCAACTAATTATATTTGTGAAGACAATCTGTGGTCAGATGGGTTGCATAACTTTTCAGTTCGCCTAAGAACCCGTCCGGCTAAGAACCCGC
>JBCAUA010771289.1:3230-14896 GCA_038406235.1 Peronia verruculata | reverse complement strand
GAATGAAAACAAAGATCCTCCCCCCCCCCCCCCCCCGCCCCCGAATCGCTCAGGCCTAGGGTATGTAAGTAGGTTCTTTGCTCCCAACTGCCGGTTGTGAAAGTCCGCCCACCATCAATGGGATGTCTCCCACGGAATGCCGTCCTCGAGGTTCCAGGAGTGACGTCTCTTTTCTTTCTCCTTGCTTCTGTCTTCTGTCCTGCTCTCTTTCCTCTCTTTTTTCTTCTTGACGTGTAAACGTATCTTACCATGTTTGACACATTCTTGCCGTGATTGTGCTGATGTGCCGTTAAACCCCAACACGAATAAACAGACAACAAAGATCCCCCGTCTTCTTTGTCAGGGTCTGTAATATTTTCCCATTTAGTTCGTTTCGACACCCCCATTTATTTGACTTACAAATCCTTGTACTGTTCCAACAAGCTTCCCGCCTAAATACGCCCACATCCCATCGTCATGACACATCTATGGAACATGAGGACTACAGTTAATTCTCCCTGACAGATTACATCCGGGGGATTTCCCAACCCCTTTATCAAAACGCGCTTCGTCTCCGCGGCGGCGCTACAAGAAAACACTATCCGCTTCAGACTTATTAGCCTTTGATTTAACAGCTACTCAGACCGGATCTATCTCTTTTACACAGTCAGGGCTATCAAGAATAGATTTAGTAGATTGGCTAATCAGAATCCTCCCGGAGTCACTCGCTCCTACCTAAAGATATTAACAAGCAGTTAGCGCCAGACGGAGATAATGAAAATCATATTGTTTCACTCATGTTAGTCTCCTTACCCTTGACAGCGACTCTTTTTTTGTTTTTTTCCCCCACCCAGTCCCATTATTTTCTCGCTTTTCCAATCCATACTAATGGTCTTTCACAAAATACCTCTTTCCTGGAAACCAACCTTCCTGGAATCCGGCTGTACTTTGTGATTTCTCTTTGATAGCCTACCAAACGAAATGCAGAGCTTAGAGAATGAAACGTTTGCTACATTTCTTTTTGTGGTTAGTTTTTGTTGCTTTATTTTATATGCTAGTTGAGATTGGACACGATGAAATCATGCTGTCGTCAAATTTGGAGCAAATGTAGGTACAGATATCATTGTAAAGATTATTCATTTCCTTTCCAATGTTTGAAAACAAAATATGCCCTAAGTAGAATTTGAAATAATGGCCGGCAATAAAAGACGATTCGGGTGACATATTGCTGCAGCTAAGATCAGTGAGAAAATGGCCTATCACTTTTGTAAATCCTGATTAATTCTTGTTAGACCATGCCACGAAATTACACTTTTTGGGCTTTTACACAATCTATATCGGAAAATTTGTCTCTGAAATTAATGTTTAGAAGGATATAGACGGGTTTGGTGGGGGGGGGGGGGGGGGAACACGTGATTTCTCTGATCGGCTCAGTGTTGACGAGCTCCTGATTTCATGGTGTCTCGTCTCAATCGTTTTCTTTACAACATGAAAAGTTCTATATCAGGGGTGACCAAACTACGGCCCGCGGTCCAGTTTTTAAGGCCCGCAGCAAATTCAGAAAAGACAGTGGGACACGCTTAAACAAAAATTTTAGGGAGTTTTTTTTTTTCTTTTCTGTTTCAAGATATTTCGGTTTATCCAAACTGGTATGGCGGAGGTTGTAGAAGGAGGCTTACAAACTCTGAAGGTTAAATTTCACTGATTAAAAATGAAGTTACTTCCTTTTATTATTATTATTTTTTGTTTAGGCTTGAAATATACTCTTTTAGAGTATGGCCCCGCCCTTCGTTTATTTGTTTGTATTTGGCCCTCAGCAAAAAAAAAAAACAACAAAAAAACTTTGGATATCCCTGTTCTATATGAATCAGTAAGGAATGCAGCAGTAGTTAAATTACATTGCGATAAAACAGGCGTTTTGTCCGTGCGTGCATGCTATGCCATCTTTGTTAGTACAGCTCAGTACTAGCTACTTCTTGGCCCCACACATGAATACACGGTTCTCCACGAGATAAGAGCGGCTGACGAAGAAGGAAAAGAAAGGCCGGCCTTTTGTAAATGATTAGGAAATTACCCGTGTCACGATCGACGAGCGCGTACGTCAAGCTAGGGACTATAAATGGCCATTTGCGGCAAAAGAAGAGATTTCCGCAGCCATGTCCGGCCGATGCCTTATCTCTGCTCACATCTCTTATCTTTTACGCTCACCCCCCACCCCTCTTCCACCCCCCACACCCCGTTTCCACCCGAGGGCTCCCTTTCTACAGAGTATTTAGTGGGCAGGGAGAGACGGACAAAGGGAGATGACTAATGTCCCTTGACAAAATGTCTTTTTAATTTTTTTTTTTATCACTATTTTTAAGTATTTCACCAACTTATTCAAATACAGAGACATACACGAAGAAGATCTGGCGCGCAGGGACAACTTCCGGTCCAACTGACCAGAGTTTTTTTTTTTTTTGGTCTATGCTCGCTTCTTTTCAAAGCTCGCTCGGCTCCCGGTAGCTCAGCCGTGAGACTATGGTTCTACTGGAGCATGGCCGTCGATAGAGACTGAACATGCGCACCGGGTCTAGTTATTTACTAGTATGTCTATGTATAACTTTTCACGAGATTAAATTAAAGGCAACCTATTGTGTCACTGCGTTTTCTATAGACTTTGGTTTATTCTCCCTGTCCACCCTTGCTTGTCTTAGAGCCGCCACCGATATACTGAAACAATTCCATGTTGACCGTTAAAGCCAGATTATCTTAGGTAACAAATTTAACCCCCCAAAAGTGGGCCAGTGCTGTGTCAGTATCGAGAGTCAAGTTAATTTTCATAGAAAAATGTGTCAATCCCATATACAGTTGCCATTTTTAGGAAAGATGGCACTTGAGTGAATTCTAGTAACTGTCTTCTAATTGTCGATGTTTTAAACAGAGATGCCCAAGCTTATGGAGGTCTAAAGTCTTAAAGGAAGAAATCGTTTTGTCAAGATGTTGTCAATAGGGGGAAGAGGGGTGAGGGTGGAGGGGGGGGGGGAGCGGAAACGGATTTTCTATGCAAGATTTTTGTATCGAATGCAGGACTTGAGGCGCTGCCGGAGAGTTGGTGTATTGATGCGTACAGACCAAAGAATATTCACTGCACTATTCTCTCACTCGGAGTTCTACGAGATGTGCCCAGATCTAGACTTCAAAGGATTTCTTTCGGTGCTCAGATTCTGATGCGGGGAGAGGACATTTTTTTTTTTTTAATTTAAAAAAAAAATGTTTTTTCCAACCGTTCCAGAACTGGAATATGTAAGAGACAGTTTCCAGACATAGTTTAAAGTGTTGTTATTACCGTGGTGTATGCTTAACGCGATCTTGATCTAGATTTACTTATCATTTTCCAGTCTAGTGTGTTAATAAGCCAGAGAGCTTTCAAACTGTAACTATGTAAGATGGTATGTTAATATGTCTGAGAGCTTTCATACCGATTTTAGTCCAGATCTTGGTAATTATCATGGCATGCAATTAATTGTTTCCCAAAATTTCGTGTTCATAAGAGTGTTCTATTTGTAGGCTAAGTTTCTCCTGTTTTGGGTTTGGGCGCTGGGACTGTCTTCACGACTGTCAGTTTGTTTGTTTGTTTGGTTTTTTAAATCACTTTTCAGTTCGATTTCTCTGTCTTTTTCCTGTCGTTGGTAAACTTGGCCATTCTCTCCTTTCCCCATTACATCGTAAGGTTTTCCTCGTCTCTTTGATCTGCCCACAAGACATTTCCAACCCGATAGTTTAGTCCTTTGTAGTACCAGGGAACTCCCCAGATAGACAGACCAATCGGTATTTATCGCCCCTGATAGCTCCAGGACACAGACGCCCGGTCAGCGATATGGAGCAAGCGATTTTGACGGCCATTCAGATGGAGAGCCAGAGAGAGAGAGAGAGAGAGAGAGATAAAGAAGGAGAGGGAGAAAGCTGGGAGGGATAAAAGGAGGGAGAGAAAGGAAGGCCGGAAAGAGGGAGAGAGAAAGAGTATATGAGGAAAAGATAGAGCGGAGAGAGAGAGTGAGTTTTAAAAAAAAAAAAAGCGAACAGAGAAAGTGAGATTTAAAGGAAAAGAAGAGGCAAAGCGAGAGAGAAGAAAGAGACAGACGAGAAAAAATGAGAGACAACAAAAAGGGTAGATGGACTGAGAGAGAGAGAGAGAGAGAGAGAGAGAGGAGAAAGAAAGAATGGCAGGGAAGAAGAGAGAGGCCATATCCCGGACACTACCATTAAGATAAGGGGCGATAAGTATCCTCTGGGTCCCGAGAGCCCGACCAACAGTTACTTCCCCCTGCCTATCGTCTATCTGGCTTCTCTTCATTTAGTCTTTGTGGTTGGTTACATCTCCGGCCTTTTCCTGCCTCGGACACTAATCCTTGCTGATGGTGGTGATAATGATGATGATGATGAGCGTGGTGTGCATGTGGTGGTGGTCAAAGGGTAGAACGTGACTAAGTCCATGCAAAGATGATGTTTCTGACCGAGATTATCGCAGACCATTATATTTTGATGAGGCAGGTTCTTGGAGAAATGATGAAAAAATTTAAAAAAAAAAAAAAAATGAGTACCGTATTCTTCTCAATAAATGTATCGCTTCTTTTCCGTGATAATATTTTTAAAAAAGTATGGCCTTTTTTTTTTTTATTTCTTCCCTCATTTTTCCCGTGTCCGTTGTTCTTTCTGGCTCATTAACCCTATGGCTTGACCAGTGATTAACTATAAAAGGGCTATCCTCCTTTCTGACTAACTGAACATTACCCAGAGCAATATTTAGACTATTTAGAGCCGAACCTTCAGCGATCAGAATGGCTGCCATAAAAACGTTGATAAACGTTAAAATAGTTGAAAATTACATCGGGCTTGACCAAGGCTTGTCAGGGCGAAGAGATGTATACCAAACCTTCCTTCAGTCATCTTTTAAACGTTTTAATGCAAATATTGGTGGATTAAAGGGATGCATCTTTTCTCTATTTTATCTTGTGTATACCCATATGACAACTCCAGTGGAAAAACCAGATAAGTCACATTTTCTACAAAGGGAGAAAAACAGAAATAAAGTTTAGAGGTCTATAGTATTTCACTGTGTGCCCTTTTAAGAATTCTCTTTTTCGTGGAACTTGCATGGTTTTTCCGAATTATTGCTCTCGTTAACAAATCTTATTGGTGTGCTTTATAACTTCAGGGCAATAACTAATTTTTCACAAAGATGTGACTTATCTGGTGTTTCCACTGGAGTCCTTATATGAATCGAAAATTGTTTTTGAGGATCCGACCCGTGTGATGCGGTGATAGACAGAACCAGCAATGAAAACAGTACGAATAGAATGACAATCGTTGACACGGGGCTGACTAAGTATAGGAAATCTCGACTTTGCTATATAATGGCCTGTGTTTCTTGCTACAAGTTTCCTATCCCCAGTCCTTTCCCTTCTTCTATTCTCTTCTCTCTTTCCTTCGTCTTTCTTTTTCTATATCTCGTTCTCCATGTCGCTTCTCGTGTAGACAAACAGATAGATAGACAGACTTATACATCTAGAAAAACAGATAGATAATACAGATAGGTCGGCAGAGAGACAGTAAGAGATACGGATAGACAGACAGACAAAGGGATGCAAGGGCGTACTCACACAGATCGACATACAGATAAACAGACAGATAGACAGACAAAGTGATACAAAGCCATAACGTACAAATTGACAACATACATACACACATAAATACATACATACATAACATACATACATAACATAGATCTACATACATACATACATACATACATACATACATACATACATACATACATACATACATACATACATACATACATACATAATGCATGCATGCATGCATACAGACAGACAGACAGACAGACTAAGGGATACAAAGACGTATACATCCAGATCGACATACAGATAGATAAACAGACAGTTAAACATACAATCAGATAGGCAGATAAAGTGACACAAAGACGTAAACTTGCAGATCGACAACAGACATACAGACAGACAGACAGATACACAGACATACACACAAACACACAAGAAATCGACAAGATCCTGACGAGTGCGAAATTCTCTTCTCGTTGTGTTCAATTCCCCGAAGTTTTCACAGACCACCAGCCGGGATTCCAGCCCTTTCACCAGCCAATATCGGTATTTCGCTCGATTCCCGAACACGTCCTGGGGAAAACTTCGCGCTAAAGACCTCTCTTTTCAGTTGCGCAATGAACAACCGCGTCCTCAAGGAATACGACGGCTTTCCTGATGATCTTGAGGTCTTTCTTTGTTCAGATCATGTTTTAGTTGAAGTGCCTTCATTTGTTTGTGGTGGGGAAATTATTCTTTGTGTCGGTTAATTTATAAATCGATAGTGGAAGCTCATGGTGTTTGTGATCTGAATTTTAAAGAAAATTTTTAACACTTTGCATGCCAAGCGCAATAATAAACGTTTCTGAAATTCGTAAAAGTGGACCAAGTGATGAAAATATTATATCTGTTTCAGGGACCTCCACAGTTATATCTTTTGAGGTAAACTATTGGAATCTTCCCTAACTCTATTTTTCTACCTGAAGTTTACAGACACCACGGAAAATCGTTCCTTGCGTCCCAATGTCTTGGCAGGGAAAGTGTCAATCTATTTTATTTTTACAAAAATTGAATGAAAAAAGGTTTTTATTTTTCGTTTTTTAATGACGTGTTTGTGATATGGAATAAAGACGGCTTTTCTTCTCTGCATTAGTTGGCTGTTAAGTTGACAAGCTATGACCCGTTCATTATTATGAAGCGATTTTTCTATGTCTCAGTTAATGGTCCTGTCAGTGGCAGTGTCATGACGTGTTTCTGAAAGTTGGGATTTCCCTCTCTCTCAGATCATTGTCTAGTTACACCCCTGAAGGTGGTTTACGTTTGTTGTAAAAAGAATCCTTAAAAAAAAAAAAAAAAGTATTATTTAGTTCACGATTTCTTACCAAATGTTCCCGCTTGTTTGTGCAAGAGATGTGTTTCTGCTTTTCTGTACAATTAATCTGCAACAAAACTCATACAAGGAGTGATCCTGGCGTTCGTCCGTTGTAGCGATGAGGACCATCTTTGTCATCTTCTTCCAGGGAGCTAGGCGTCTCTTGGTCTGTGGGTACGTGGGTGGTTGGTCAGGCCGATTCTAGCTCGGAAGGTTCGCTGACAGTGTGGGCAGGAGATGGTGGCAGCAACTGGGGATCTGTTAGGCCATAAAAGGCGTATGGACTCGAAAACTGCTGAATTTCAGTGACTCAACGGTCCCTGGCTTCTTGTGGGTAGGGAAGTCCGACATCTAGCCTTCTCGGATAAGGGTGAATATATTTCGGAGGTCCCGTATGTAGGTTACGCATGTTAAAGAGCCCTTGGCAGTTGAAAATCGATGGAAGAGTAGGCCTGAGTGCCGCTGTCCGGGCAAAATTTCCAAATTCCAAATTCCTACCCACACAGAAACATTCTCAGTAAAAATTCACAACTTCTAAAAGCGGAGATAATCCTCTCTCTTAGGATTGAAAGGCTTAAGAAAAAAAAAAAAAAAAACAAACTGCTGAATGGACCCATCTGAAATTTGGCACACAACATTTTTGGAGATTATAGATCAGTGTTTCTACTTACACAAAGCCGAAAAAGGCTGGACGTTACTCTAAAAAGGTGATAATAATTGAATTCTAAACTCGCGAGAGTAATTGATCCAAATTACACGTTCGATTGAATGACTCGTTCAACCAAACAAATTTTCGTTTAGCAACATGCAGTTTAATCATTCAAAATGCCAACACAGTAGTCCGCACGCTTGCCGTACGCTTTATGTTTCAGGGCAGTATCGATTTGTCTTACATATCTTAAGAAATTTCCCACAAAGGTCGTGGGTTGTCTTCTGGTCTTTATAGATACATTGAGAGAGTTTATAACGTTCTACAAGTTCATAGAAAACAGCACCTATTCATAGAAAACGGAACGGGATGAGAGTGAAATATTTAAGAGTGGGAATGAAGGAAAAGGACATTCTAGTGAAGCTTTTTTTCTTTAATGAAGTAAATGGAGCGACAATCGTTACATTAGCTGATTCTAGTGGCCAATAGATTTGTTCCGACCAGGCAAACGGCTGGAAATCCCCATCTAGTTTTACAAACACTTCAAACTGTTCACTGCCACTGACATAGAACAAACAAACAAACAAACAAACAAATAGGCAAACAAACAAACAATGCACGTAATCGGTGACAGTATTGTTCTCTCGGAACTCGCGGTGGAGCAGGAAACACAAAAGTGAGTGTTCTATTTTTAGCAGGGGGTACAAACACCCCGCCTGGTATTTCCAGGCCTGTGCTCGGTCGAATATGAGCTTTTGTGCTCGTGTTAAAGAAAAACACAAAAAACTTCAGTTCAAGAAGTCATCGCGTAGTTTGATTCTTGAGAAAATCCCCCCAATTTTTGCACTGCTCTGCTCTAAATTTAAATTTCTTCAAGGAAATGACTTGTATTTTATCTTAATACACCAGAAGCATCAATCACTAAAAGGGTATAAGAAAGAGAAAGAAATGAACAATACTTTGAAAAGCATGTGTATATTTGATTTGATTGCACTATAAAATGTCAAACATTTTATTATTATTATTTTTTTTTACTTGCAGCCTCTACATGAGTAGCAGCTCAGTAAGGAGTGTGGATACTCCTGACCGCTGATAATCTTGAGAGACAATTTTGATTCTGTGAGAACTGAGAATTCTGAGGACAGTCTGACTTTGGGCGAAAGGATATTAACGTACTGAAAGGTAAGTACATACATTGTATAAATGTTACTCTTCTGTTGTCGAGATACCCCGTCATATTGAAAAACCAACCACTGTCATATCCTGCTGTCCTTTCTACCTCGACTCGTTTTTTGTTTAAGTGCCCGTCGTTTCTTGGAATTATTACATCTGCTAGGATAAATTCTAGTTGGTGACAAAGGGAGATCATTTCGCTGATTATCTGCCCCTCCTAAAAGAGGAATTGTGTAAGGGGAGGTCACTTTGACCAGCCATATTACTTCCCTTTGGCAGACAAGCAGTAAAGAGGACACAATCCCTTTATTTCTTGGATCATTCGAAAGACTAGTCGCAAAATACAAAACCAAAAAAATATAAAAAAATTATAACAATAATTTTTCATGGTGTATGTTTCAAGCAAAAGGCGCAAAAAGTGACTTTTTCCCTCTTTACATTACTTATTCAATCCGTCTTTTGTCTGGTTAAGGGAAGTAATAGGACTGAGCACAACGATCTCCCTTTAGAACCAGGCTGTTATGTTTAGCAGCACTGGAACTCTGTGCCACTTTTCTCATTGTTACTCTTTATGATTCATTATGAAGCATGTAAAGAAATCCATGTACAGCTGGATGGGTGTGTCTTTGGACAAAAAAAAAAAAGAAAAGCCATTTCAGTTACAGAGGGACACATTCACCTGCTGCCAGCTTCTCTCTATGCTTTGGTTTGTCTTTGTTGGTGTTTCTGTGGTTTTGTGTTTGTTTTGCTTTTTTGGCTTTGAACTCGGCGTAGGTAATGATTCCACATCACCTCTAGACTCATGAGTCATCGTTGATATGAACATTTAATGATACCAGCTTGACTGAAACCGTTGGAGCTTACTGACTGTCGGACCACCACTTGTTCACTTTCGGCTAAGCAAAAATCGCGGAATCCTCGGCGGAGTATTTGTACCCACCTACCTGGTAAATTCAAAACACTGACTGATGTTTGTTATCGCTCCACCACGAGATTTGAGAACAATAATCGTCACCGGTCCCCTACGATTTTTCTGGGTTTTTCTATGTCTGTGGAGTGTTTGTAATCCCCCCCCCCCCAACTAAAATTACGCGAGGATTTCCAGTCTTTCCCTTAGTCGGAACAAATCTATTTCAGTCTCCCAGTGATATCTGCATTGTCAGCTCCTTTTCACTTTCCTATATCTCCCTAAGACCGTAGCCACAGTGCACCTGTGTTTGTGTCTAACTCTCGCACTGCAGCCGCGAATAATTATATATATTATAGTCATAGGCCAAACACATTTCATTGCCGCGGGCTGCAGTGCGCCTGGGTCTGACCACTTGGCCAGCTGGCGTGTCAGCTAACGTTTTCTGTTTTACCCATCGAGACAACCTCCACCAGGACTTTGAAAGACGTATTTTGAATGTAATATATGTTATACCCGCCTGCGTTATTTTGCGTCTTGCAAGTTCGCAACATGATTGTATGCGGCTGCAGTGCGAGAGTTAGAGACAGAAACAGACGCACTGTGGCCACGGCCTAAATATCTGAGTCTGAATTGACTGTCTGAGTCTCTGCTGTAGGTATGAACATAGCCAGCAGCTGTAGTGTGTCGACCTCATTTTCTGTTGTCTCAAACAGGCTGTGAATTTTATCGCTCTTTTCACGAACAGAAGCGAAAGCTTAAGGCATTTAAATCTTTTAAATCATTCCCCTTTAACGAACATGATGATTGCTTCCTTCCCTTGGCTCTTCGCACCGTAATCTGGCGTGGCAAATGGTAGGTAAGTGTCTGGAATCATCACACACCTGCCTGTGGGTCTCTCACTGGCGTGAGGCACATTGGAATCTGATCTGGAGCAGTTTCCGGTGTCTTCTTTATCATTCCTTTCGCTCTTTCAAGTGGAAGCGTCTACATCAGATTCTTTAAGGCTCTGAAAGTCAAGCCTCGCGGAAGAAACTATGAAGATAGTTTGATTAGTTTTATGCCTACAGAGATACGACAAACTGCGTTCGTGCTACACACACAGAGACAGACAGACACACACACATACGTAACACACACATACACACACGTAAACACACACACACACAGACGTACACACTCATATGCATGCACGCACGCACGCGCGCGGGCACACACACACACATACATGTAAACACACACAACACACACACACAGCCTAAATCTGCTTCCTGCACTATGGTAAACTTGAGAGATTACCTTTCGAACATATCCTATAAAATTTACCCGAACTGAGTAGCATTTTCCTTTTGAAAATCCGGCAAACATCAACTTCAGCGAACTCTCATTTTGTCATCGTCTCGAGGGTGAAGAGATTAAACCCCTGTAATTTCAGATCTGAAATCATAAACTTCCAGTTTGGGAATAACCCAGATCTGTATAATTATATTCCTATCCCTTTTAGTGAATGATTATGTGTATGGCTCACTAAAAAAGAAATACTATGATGCGAAAAAGAAAGAAAGAAAAAGAAAAGCAAGGGGGGGGGGGGCGCAGTGGCCCTGTGGTTTGGCGTCTCCTCATAAAGATAACAGCCCACATTGTTGAAGTCGGAATAGACTCACGGTTTTTTTTTTGTATGTTATATTTATATCGTTATAGTGCTTGGTCAATGGCGTTTGTCACGATCAGGTGTGGCAGATTTTATATACCATCTATCTGGTTATCCTTAACGTCTTTGTGGAAAGATGAATTTTGCTTTGTTGTAATTTTAAATATATTTAAGAAAAGAGAGAGAGAGAAACGAAATTGTTCATACTGGACCAAGTAAAAACCTCGAAATTCCCGGCGAAGTGTTTGTAGAGGGGGGGGGGGGGGGGGGGGGGGGGGGGGGGGGGGGGGGGAGGGGGGGGGGGGGGGGGGGGGCGGGGGGGGGGGGGGGGGGGG
>JBCAUA010771178.1:0-10000 GCA_038406235.1 Peronia verruculata | reverse complement strand
ATTCATATATAACCAGTGACTGGTTTTATCAGTCTAGTGTTTGAAGAATTTTTCTGGCCATTCTGAATTTAGCATAAATTGCATGGATGAGCAGTGTTCATTTTTTTTCTGGTTTTTCTAATTGAATCATGCGTTTTTAGTTGTCAAACAAATACATGTCCTGTGCCTCAACTCGGCGTTTTCACACCTTAGACCACAGGGTCGATTCATTAGTATCATGTGAACTCCCCAGATCAGAGTTAGAGGGGACGTTATTCTGTCATTACCGAATAGGTCAACGTGCGGTATCAGACCAAGAGCACTGCTCGCCAAGTACTGGCTCAAACATCGAAGGACTAAAAACAATAAGTGGTCATTTGATTTCCCACCACCTGGCCTAAATTTGGTTAATCAGACAGAACAGTCTCCAAATGACCAGAAGATTCAAGACAAAGAAACAAGGACAAAATTTAAAAATAATAATAATAATAATCAGAATGAAGAACTACATCTCTAGTGAACACAGAATCGTTTAGCACCAGTTTATAAAAAAATAGCTGAGACCAACAGAGCTCAAATCTGGCCCGCGTTGGTAGGTCCATACCGAGTACCGATTGGCTGAACTTAAACGTTACTTTGCTTGATTCACCTATAAACCTGCTCATACAGCCAGTCATTTAATGAATATGAAGGCATCTCCTATTCCCGTCAGCCCACCCCTCCCCCCTCCCTTCCCGCCATCTTGCCTCCTTAGGTTCTATGTAAGTCTTTCAGCCACCTGGAGGCGGTTATCTCCCTCTTCCTCCCTCCCCCCCCCCCACCCCTTAAAACCCATTTGCTCAGGATCATATGTATGAAGTCAAAACCCATCATACTAGTCGGCAGGCGAGTCAAATTGGTTGTGATCTATATTATTGACTTTAAAAAAATACCTTTGTTGTTGTTGTTGTTGTTGATATCTTCAGAAGGCAGGAAAAGACAACAGAATGAAAATAAACGAACAAAAATTAATGTTAAAATGAAATCATAAATCACAACAAACAATTCAAGAGTGAAAACGAGTTTAACTACTTACATTTTGTACAGAATGTGTTTTCAAAGTTGCCATAATGTGTTAATTTGTGTGTATGTAAGCCTGACCTATATGGGCACTTCCGATGTGTATCAAGATATAATTATAACATTATGACCTGTGTGTGTTGCAAGATGCGCATAATGTGAACATTATGAATGTGTATGTCTGTATGGCAAAGGCGCGTCTGTTTGTGTGTGTATGTGACATGTGTATGTAAAGTGTGTATGTGTTGTCGAAATATGTATAGCAACACATGAACGTCACCATACATGGCTTGTGTTTGTATCTGTATAATATGTGTGTACTCGGGCATCTCTGTCCGCGTGTTGTGTGTACATAGTGTGTGTATGTGTATCATAGTAAATCTATGACAACGCTTAGGACATGTTGCAACATATAATCTACTTACAAAAATAGTCTAACACAGACAGTGTCGAGCAGTGACCATATGAAACCTCCCCCTTCCTTACGGTCTCCCTCCTTGCCCCTGCCTACAGTACACTGCCGACAAGCACATCTTTTATCATAAATAATAGATCATCATCATCGTAATCATCATCGTCATCGTCATCATCATTAATTAAATACAATAATGGAGACAGACAGACCCATAGGACAAAATGACAAAATACTGAACAAGGTTGGACTATCAATCAAACTCAAGGTAAGCACGACCCTTGCAGATCTCATTGCCTCAAGCACTACTGCCATTATCAAAATAAATAAATAAATGAATAAATAAATTGCAGTTATATTGAGTTAAGACCAATTTCCTCGAAAATAAACTGAATTTGATTCTAAATACTGACACTGCCCTAATCCACTAGAGATGTCGGCTTAAAAAAAAAAAAAAACAGGAATCGCATTGCAAAAGTATTTTTGCATAAGTTGACTTTCAGAGGTCGCACAGTAAAATTTTTATTTAGAAAAGCTGATTCTCAGCGGTTGCACAGTAACATTTTATTATTATTATTATTATTATTATTATTTTTGTAGATACGTTGATTCTCATACCTCGCACTGTAAACACATTTAGACAAGCTGATTCTCAGACATTGTATTGTAGAACTGTATGTAGACAAGTTAACTCTGAAGGGTCGTATTGCAAAAATGGATCTAGACAGGTTGACTCGTTGGGTTCGTATTACAAATTTCTCAAAATAATAGCCGAAGTGATTACGACAGTAAACCTTTCAAAGGGTCATACTTTAAGAATACACAATATTAATGAAAATATTCATCAGTGTTATGATAAATGCAAAAACATCTCTACATCACGGAGCTCAGCCATTCTTGATGGTGGAGGGGAGGAGGTGGGGACATTGATATTTCCTTAATTTTTCTCCCCTTCTTCCCTCCACGCCTCTTACTCCTCCTACTCCCTCAAATACCAACAAAGTAAACACTGATCACGTGAACCTGACTGGTAGATCACGTGATTGGCAAAAAAATACTGGTCACGTGATAATGATTGTTAGATCACGCGGCTTGCATAAATTTAAAAAACAGATCACGTGCTCCTGTCTGGTGGACAACTCACGTGACGTGACGTGATTGGTCCAGATCTAGGTCATAATGGCTGTCAGTCCAGGTCTGTATATCGAGCTGTGAGGTCCAGGATTAGCAAGGATTCTGAGCAGCGGAGAGAGAGAGAGAGGGGGGGGGGTGGAGGGAGTTAGAGGTGTGACCTGGGAACAGAGCCCTTTCAAGAGAGAGAGAGATGGCAGGTTTCAGGCATAGCCTACTGAATGGAGCTTACAGATCATCTCCGCCCATCTGGCTTTGTCAGTGGGAAGAACATTGGCCCCTCCAAAAATAATAATTAATAATAATAACAATGATAATAGTAATAAAATAAATGAAAATCAATCATTATGTTATTTCCACGTCGTTGCTATGATTGTGGTCAATAAAGACTATATAACCACACCATAACCTTTAATTTTCAAAAAAATATATTTGACAAATTTGATATAGCAATGTTGGAATAGACTACATATACATGTGTAATATGCAATAGAACAATTCAGTAATATGGAAGAATATACATGTGTATATATATATATATATATATATCAATGTCAGTAACATAATTTGGTTGGTCAGAGTCGGTATTAATTTATTGACCAGTGCAGGACATTAACTGATCGTCCAGTACCACCACAGCTGACCAGCGCTCACACCAGACACTGACCTCAGTAGATTTGTGGGTTTGGTCTCCCTCTGTAACAACTGAATCTCTCACAAATATAGAGACCGGAGAACAGAGAATGGTAGAAAAATGTCATAAAGTTCTGTCCACTGATTCTATACAAGCAATACGAAATCGTACCTGGAGACGTTTCATACGTTCCTGAATAGATTTGTTAGTCTGGCATGTTATACCTGTCTTCTGTTCTCCGGAGAAAGTTGAGGATCTATAAGAAACTAGTAGGCAGAAAGCCTTGACGGCTACAGGTTTTAGTGTCCACGGCATTTATTCTCCACAGTTCACCAGATTTTGTTACTTCTGTCACTTGGCTTTACTATACAGAGCGTTTTACTTGGGCGTGGCTGTCCTCTACTGAGCATTTTACTCCGCGCCTTCAGCTCCTACAATGGGCCTTTCTCAGCCGCCTGGGTGCTGTGCCGGACCGCGGCAATGGTTGATATTCAATCGCTGAGCGTGAAATTCACGAATTTGTTTATGTATTACTTAAGTATGATATGTCTGCCTACCATGTGACATTTCACTTGGTCCCAAATATGGGAAAGTAGCGGAAGTTCTTGACATTTGCCTCGTCGACATATCTAGCATGCTAGGCATCTGTTCTACATAAACGCTTTGGCTTTGGACCCTTGCCATGAAGCTCTAATGCTGTAGAGTGCAGGATCGGCCGATTAGCAAAATACAAACTAAGGGCAATAACCGTTAAAAAAAAGCATTAACTCTCACACCGCAGAAAAGTGTCCTGCTGTTTTTACCCACAGTATCAGTCAAAGTGACCACTAGCGACTACAGCGTTCTCTGTTCCACAGATGACTTGTCCAAATTCTGGTCAAGGGCAAAACCTCTAAGAACACTGACTAATAAATCGCAGACAACTCTTATTAACCCACGTAGCCCGGTACCCAAAAATCGAACATAAGGCATCGCTGTGCCTGTATCACCAAGCGTAAGCCACCCACTATAGGGGGAAAGAGTGAGTAGTCTCTCAGTACTGGATAGATTGACTGTCTTAGCTACACTAGTATGTGTGAGCTAGCGCTTACGTGATTTTGTATCTACATCAACCGTATGATTGTAATCCATCTACTGGGAGCTGGAGTATGTTGACTTTTTGTAATAAAGTACAAAGTCCATTGTTTCTCTATTTCACGTCTACCTTTTGTGTGAGTCAGTGAGTCAGAGAGCGCGGATGAGTGAGTCAGAGAGCGCGGATGTAATCGTAATGGTAGCAGCTTGGATCGTCGTGCTATAGTTGGGGGGGGGGGGGCAATTATGTACAACATCAGCGTAGCAAAGATCAGCTAGGGCTTATCGAAGACAGAGAGAGACGATGAAGTATATAGAGACTACAAACTACATTATGATATGTTATACCTTCCTCTATACCAGCGTTCTTACAGTATCACGTCAGATGTTGATGAGCATTGGTATACTCTACATGACATAATGAAAACGGTACTGTAATACATTGTATTATATGAATATTATCAGTGTACATAATATAAACAAAAGAGAATAATATTATGGCTCCTAGATAATACAATGGTAAAGATAAAATATAATAAGCAACCGACTTTCATCAGAAGCAAAGATTTTATTTCATTTTATTTTATTTATTTTATTTTTACCTTTTAAAGGCCATATCGACTCTTGAAAGCCTTACTGCCCTAAGTGCCAGAGCAACTGTTTTGAGGAAACTGCAATGTTGTATGGACGTAAGGCACTCTTTGTGAAAATTGACTTGATCCTGAATACTGATACTGCTCTCAGTTACTTTTCGCGAATTTGGCGCATGAGGCAATTTGGCTTTCACGAGTCTCGATATTACATGCAAAGTGGGTACATACAGATCTCATGTCCAGTATCTAAGTGTACAAAACTGGACAGTGGTCAATTTGCTGTAGGAAGGCAGACGTTCCTGAGCTTTTGGCCTCCCTGGAAGTGAGGGATGCTCAACTCTGGACCAGATATATTGTAATGGAGTGGATTTGGTGCTTTAGAAATAGACCAGGTCAAATCTTGCTCTAAAATGTTTGCTTTCTTTGTTCCCCCCCCCCCTTCCCCCCTTCCCTAACCTCACCCCCTCCAGACAGGTGGAATGATCTAAGGTCTGATTAAATTGCATTTATTTTATAAAGAAATCTTACAGCACATAATAATACCTTAACATTAGGTCCATAAATACTGAGTTGAAATACTTCAAATTTCATTCGCAGTCATAAAACTACACACAAAAGAAAAACATTTCAGCTAAGCTGGCATTTGTCCGAGATCCTGAACACATTATACTTGTCCTGAATCAAAGTCAGATTTAACGTAAACTGATTTACAAACATGTTCAGTTTGCTAAAAACAAAGCGGCCATAAAAATGCTGAGGTTAGAAATAGCATCTCATGTGAAGAGACAGTAGAATTCACTTTTCCTGTTTAAATCAATACGTTTTTTACTTTTATTTCTATTATTTATTTATTTATGTTTTTTGGCGCCATCTGTTTGGGCCTATTAGCCCAACTAGACCTGGAGTCTATTTGGGTCTACGGATGCACCTCTTTCTCTCTGTCCGTGCGTAAGAAAGTTATTGTACTCAGTTACTTGTGTAACGGAACCCCCCCCCCCCCCCAAAAAAAAAATGAGAACAGACGCTCCCACCTACGAGCCAATACAAAATTGTTTCGCCTTTACGATGCGGTGCAACTTTTTTATTTGCCTATGCTTCCTCATTGCAATGCTAGGCCCAGATAGACACTCCGCGGTTGTTAAAAGCTGACCTTTCAGATATTTTAGTGATAAGTTTTGAACCATGCTTGAAATATTGCATCTTAATTACAGATTTTTTTATTTTTTTTTTTGACAACTGTAGTGATCATAATCCTGGTGCGTCCAAATTCAAGCCAAATGTTGGAAATTTAACATTTGGGTCATTTTCTCCCACCCCAGCACACATAGACTCTTTTCTACATACACTGGTCAAAGCATTAAAAGACGTTGTCTAGGAATCCACCGAGATTTATTTCTGACAAAGCGCATATTTATCCTGTCCATGAGTGCACCATCAACCCAGACGAGCAAATCCCTGTCATTTGTCATACAAACGCTGACCACTAACATCTCTGACCAATGGTCAGCGCTACCCCTGCATGTATTGAGATTGTCACCGACTGGAAATCTTGATGTGCAAATAACTGATATATCATTTAGAAAATTGTTAGACCTGTCCATTAATTGGAATGGCAATTTGTGACAACTGGAAGGCACTAGATAGTATTTGTAGAGATACAACATTATAAATACAAGGCAATGTAATATATTAAACTAAAAGTTGTATAATAAGAAACTTAAAAATTATGGTTTCACTTGGCTGAAAAGTAACCAAGTGACGCGTTACATAACATATTATATGGGCCATTAAAAAAAAAAAAAAACAGTTACAGCCAAATGGCCAAGTGGCATGACTCCTGCCCGACATAATGTCAGATTTGGGGCTTGATCCAACTAACCAAAATTTAAATTATATAATTATATTTATATTCAGCTGAGCAAATAGTGATTGGAAAAGCGCACAAGAAAAATTGGTAAGGCAATTTATACAAAGCACAGCATATTGATTTATTGTTTAATCAAGTACATCATTAAATATTACATGTAATGGACAATCAATCAATTTATAAATTAAAACAATCAAAAACACAAACGAGGAAAGAAAAAATCACCCAAAACAAAATCACGGGAAAAAATTAATATATTATTGTGAACAAAATAGTTATGATCTCAATCAGAATTCCCAGAGCCAAGCGCTGGTCAGCGCTAGACTGACCAGATGCTCATTCCTTCTGTTGACCACTCGTGATCTTCAAATACGCAGATGAGCTAACGCATCTGGACACCCACATTTTTCAATGCCTCCCCTATCTCTCGCTTAAGATGGGCCTACCACCTACTTCTTCGTCAGCATTCCATTCTCCCAGCGATCACCACTTGGTCCGCGCAACGCAGCAGTGAGACCTGAACACATCAAAGATTTACATCGGGTATTCAGAACACAAAATAGGCACTCAAAATGTATTTATTTATTGATTTTTTTTTATATATAGTTATTAAAACATCACGCACAGAAAGACATCACATCGGCAGTTTTGTATGTATGGGTTTCATACAAAAAACCTATACAGTCGAACCCAGAAATCATCGTGTGACCTTCACCCGAGATATTTTATGACGTCATCCGGCAACACATTTCATGACGTCATCACCACATCGATGACGTCAAAACTTCCTCTTTTCCAAGGATATTCATTATGTCTCTCTTGCTCACTCCTCCTCGCTGTTACTTTTCTTCTCTCGTTCGTTCCTCGTTGGCCGCTGCATCATGAGAAGGACCACTCCTCCTTACACAAGCCCTCCTTACATGCCTGGCAGAGATCGGCGTTGTGCTGGTTACGAGGCTTGCCCTGTCTCCGGTCTATTCTCAGAGGTGGCCGCACGAAGCCGTAGAAGATCTGGCCCACACGATTATACACGTTACCGATCACCTGCAGAATAAAACACAACAATGCTATAGTCATTGATCGGATCCGTTGATAGTATAATCTTACCATTTTCTGCATTCTGGCCTTAAAGAAGTTGTTTGTTTGTTTGTGTTGGGGTTTAACTACACACCAGCACGATTACGGCAATATTGTGTCAAACACGGTAAGATACGTTTACACGTCAACGAGAAGGGAGGAAAGAAAGTGGGACAAAAGACAGGAGCAAGGAGAGAGAAGAGCGCCCCTGGAATGTTGAGGATAGCATTCCGTGGGAGACATCCCGCCGATGGTCGGCTTCCTAATGGGAGCAAAGAACATACATACATACTCCAGGCCCCCGCGGGGGGAGATGAAAGGGAGGGGGTGAGAGGAAGCTAAGCAGTGTATTCGGGACGAACATTCAGTCTCCATTCTGATTCTCTGGTGGACGTGTTATGAATCTCTTTGTACTCACGAAGTAGTTGCCTACGCTACGTTTGGTAAATTTGTGGGCTGTTACGTCCTAGAGATACTCGGTTTTCTTGTATGTTATGTTGTACAAAAGATTTTGCTGTGAGAAAGTTCAGACAGGAGTTTATGCAGTATGAGTTGTTTCCGTGCTGTTCACTAAGGAAAAGGGAGTGGGACATCTAGAACTATGTCAAAACAAGTCTGCCGACAAAATAGAGCAGCTTTCTTTGTCTTTTGCGTTTTAATTGAACAGATTTAAAATATTGTGCAACTATTTTGTCATCTGAATTCAGCAGCCACATGACCAAGCAAACAGGTCAAGTCTGGTAAGGACAAATTCAGAAGAGATTTACAAGTAAGAGATTCAGAACAGGGGGAGATTCAGAACAAGGACGCGAGAACAAGCGGATAATTTGGGACAAGTAGGAGGTTCTAAACAGGAACGAAGTTCAGACGAGGGGGGGGGGGGGGAGGAAAGAGGGGAGATTGAGCATGAGGGGAGATTCAGAACGAGTGCGTGCGAGAATCAGAGCGAGTTTCAGATTCAGAACCAGTTGAAATTCAGAACGAGTTGGGGATGCAGAATGAGTGAGTTTAAACAGTACAAATGAGGTACAGAATAGGGTGCAATTCAGAACGAGTGGGGGATTCTGAACGAGTGGGAGAATCAGAACGAGTGGGAGATTCAGAACAAGAAAGATGAGGGGAGATTCCCAACGAGTATAATATTCAGCGATCAGAGGGAATGAGAGATTCAGAACGATTTGAAATTCTGGATGTGTAGAAGATTCAGAATAACAGGATCATCAGAGCAAATGAGAGATGCAGAATAAGAAAAGATTCAGAGCGAGCTGAAGATTCAGACCTAGAGGGAAATTCGGAATGCATGGGAGATTCAGAACGAGTGGGAGGATTCCAACCAGTGAAAGATTCAAAACTTCGGAAATTCGTAGCAAACGGGAGATTCAGAACGAGAGGAGGATTCAAAACAATGCAGTATTCAGAACATGTGGGGTATTCAGAATGAGGGAGATTCAGAACGTGTCCATATCAGTGTCCACTCACCTTGACCACCTCTTCCGGGTACCACATGGCGTGCTCGTAGCTTCCGTTCTTACATTTCTGGCATTGCTGGCCATACAGCTTGAACATGACATAGCCCGAGTTTGTGGCATAGTTCAAGTGGAACCAGAAGATGACGCGGCCCTTCATGGAGGTCCAACCATGACCGCATTCCTGTCGGACAAAACAAATACACAAGACACATAATCAAATCTCTATTTTATACCATACATCTACAACAAAATAATAAAAGTACTAATAGAGAGTATCTATATAGCGCTTATCCCCGTAATTACAGGCTCTAAGCGCTTTACAATCTGTTATTACCCTGACAGACGCAAAGCAGACAGTCATAAACGTTCTCGGCTTCCTGGGAAGCATACAAAGCGGCTGCTTATTAGGTGCTCAAATCCTTATCAATCTAACAATATCAGTGACTGTCTATAGTCGAGTTGTTCTTGTGTTGTTGTGTTGGGGTTTAACGGCACATCAGCACGATAACGGCTATATTGTGCCTAACACGACGAGTACATAAACACATTAGTTGAGTACCCATTCAAACCGTGGCATCGTGAAAACACAGATGCACCTCGTAGGATTTAAACATTTTTTCAAGTACTGGAAAGGTGGGCATTTGGACGCAGGAAGGATAACAGGATAGTTAATTTAATAATCCCGGTAGCCAAAGACTAAAACAG
>JBCAUA010771177.1:0-29584 GCA_038406235.1 Peronia verruculata | reverse complement strand
CAACCGGCCGATGTGGTCAAGAACTGATCCTTCATTCTTTGCAGTAAAATTTTCCTTTAAACAGCATACTGTATAAATCAGATGGTACCATCGAATATCACCTTAATCATAAATTATCATTTTTTAAACATAAGTCCTAATGTCACCGCAGAAACATGAACACCCAGGCAACTTCTTACTGACACTTCTAGGGTTAACAGACTTACATTGGGACACGTACTCATGTTCTTATGCTCAAATTATACTAAAACATCAAAGCATTGTTATGTTTGAGTGGCACGGGTTGAAAAAGCAATACTATTTTTAGTATAAGCCGTGCCTTATGTCAGACTCTTCTTTGTTTTTTTTGTCGACCAAATTTGTTACTGTAGCGAAACTCTTGTTAGCATTTCTTATACTTGCTTCAAAAAAGAAAACACAAATTATAATGAATTTAGTTCTCCATCAATATTTCACTCTTTCATACATTGACAACAACAGATTGGATCCCCTGTATGTAGGATGCCTGAGACACTGGCTATTCTCAATCTGGAACTTACAGCCTGAAATCATGTAATGAACACAAAATTATGTGACTCAGCTCTTATGCTTAGTCACTAAGTCAGTGCACTATAGTAACATAGAATCAGATGGCTGGCAAAGAGACAGACAGGTGACAAATGATTGTGAAATTTACTTGTCCTCAGCAACTGGAGCGAGAACTGGTACCGATGGAAGAGAAGATGAAGCGAATGAACTACTTGGCAGATGCGTAAGTGGACCATTGACATATGAAATTGTCGTCACGTTGTTTTGATAGGTGTTCTGTTCTGGACCACGATGACCATAAGATCACATGTTCCTTCTTTTTTTTAAAAATTAAATTAATTAACTAATTAATTATTATTATTATTATTATTATTATTATTTTAATGGACCAATGAATGTGCTGTTTGCATATGTGAACCTGCAGATAATATATTAATCTTTCTATCAAATATAAATGTCAAACAGTTTTATATGTTTCTGTGAAGGTGAGAATTTAATCCTTTAACCATGAGGATGGCAGACATAAAATTTAAAACATTAGTTAAGTCTTTATAGCCTGAGACTCTGAGATAGTAGTAAAGTGATCCAAACACAATTTAGTGTTTTATTATTTTTTACTATGGTCGAGGACCAGCTGAGATAACCACCATGACAGGAGGTTGAAAAGCTTACCATAGCCATAACCGCAGATAGCAGTAAACTTTTGGGGCCAACTTGAGAGAGTTTGAAATAAAATGAACTTTTTTCACCCATGCCAGTAATTGTTAGCATTACTGGCCAGTGAAATACATTGACCCCGTAACCTAAATTCAGTGTAAAGGTAAGAGAATGATTACACAGAATAGTTGTGAAGCCACCCTGGGACAGCTTTATCATGTATCATGAAAGACACTGGGTCCTAGAAGCTATAAAGGCACATGGCAACATCAGCCATTGTTTCACTGTAACTTATTCCAATTGATGAAAAAACGAAAATCACAGATTGAGAGCATCAAAATACAGTAGGAAGAACAGAAATGTCACGTATGTTCCTTTGGCAGGGAAATGAGATCAGTCGGCTGTCACGGACTTCTTTTGTTGGGCACTGACATTTCAGCAGTCTCAGCTTGTCAACCAATCAGTTAATGGGCAGACATTTCATCAGTATATGATTACAAATGCACATCTGGAAAAAAAAAGGTCCCACGTTTTGTTGGGAATGGATTGATATATCATTATCCAAATAGAGATTCCGTTCTTAGAGAGAAAATGAGGCCAGACATATTCCTAATCAAGCTATTGGTCTGTCTGTTTTAGTAATTTTAGTTCCAGTGTACTCAAGCCAAAACCCATTGTCTGTCTTTGTATTCCACAGAGTGAAATCATCTTACCCTGATGAGGCTGGTTATGTAGATCAGAGACAGAATGCTCTGCAGGGTGAATGGAAAGATCTGAAGGTAAATAATTGTTCTTGCATAACTGAGTCTGCATTGATGTGTATGGATACATATAGACTTACTTGGCTGGATGACACAATGAAGAAGAAATTCTCAGTTTTCCTCCCTGTTCAAGCATGACTGTGAATTTGATAACAGCCATTCCAAACATGAAAATAAAAGTGTGAAAACCATAAAGTATTTATTAAGATCATATTAAAAACACTGACTTTGGATGAAACCCTCCCACCTGAAGAGAAAGAAAGCATTCAGTGGGTTCTTATTTTGAGCTATATGAGAAGACCGTAAAATTTTATTAGAACCATATTTTTACTTTAGCGGAAGATAAAAATTTTTATTTTGAAGAGGAAAAATGCATTAATTTGATTCCAATCCTAGGCCAATGATGAAAAAACTAGAAGTTGGAAGTCTGAGTGAGTGAAGCTTGTGTGCTGTATGCATGCACTGAGATTAAAGATTTTTCAGTAAACATTGTATGCAGGTTGTACAGTGGAAATCTGTTCAGTCACTATGAGAGAAACCTGTAAATTGTTAGTCTGGAAGAGAACACAATGAATAGAAGACAGAGGAAGAGGGTGAAAATTGTTTATTACTTATTTCAGGATCAAGCCGGCTCCAGAAAGGACAATCTCAGTGACGCCAACAACCAACAACAATTCAACGATGATGCTAAAGATCTGGTGAGTAATATGGAAGAACCCGTCAATGGGAGAGCGAAAAATGTGCTCAGTCCTATTACTTCCCATTACCAGACAAAAGAGGGATTGAACAAGTAGTGTAAAGAGGAAAAAAAATCACTTTTACGTCCTTTACTTGACTCATTCACCACAGAAAATTCCAGAAAAATTATGATGTAAAGAGCATATTTTCTTCTTGTTATTATAATTTTCTCAAATTTTTTGGGCGTTTTATTGATCTCCCCTTACACGAGTCCCTCTTTTGGGAGGAGCAGATAATCTGCGAAATGATCTCCCATTACTTACTTGGCTTAACTCTGTGCTATTACAGTCATGTGAATAACAATAGGATTTGTCCAGATCCCTGACCTTCTGTCTGATCCCCTCCTCTCATACAGTTTCTTTCCAGCGCAATTCTGATTTTTCTGTGTATCAAAATGTCTGCAGATTTTCTCTTTAGCCTTAATTCTTTCCTGATGTCTGTCCATGTTTTGTCAGTTTGTTTTACGTCAGCTGGACAGTGTCATGTAGATATATGTCTTGCGACCAGGGCAAATGACTCGGAAGTCGTGTCGGGTGAGTTCAAGTCATAGCTGTTTTTGACCATTTTTTTTTTTTTTTTTTACTATTTTTCGACTGTGATATTAAAATATTTCTTTTTTCAGATTAAAAAAAGTTAAATTGTCGTTCTGCAAAAACAAAAAAAAAAAATTTAGTATCTTAGTCAGAAAGTAGTTAAAAACGACCAAAAATGGCCATATATCTTTCATTGCCTGGTGTGACTTCCGACTCATTTGTCCAGGTCGCAAGACATATAGAAGACATATAGCTCTACAGACCTGTCAGTGATAGGGTCGGGAAAGGAATGGGAAAGGGAAGAACATTTCAAGTTACAATAATTTTGTGCTTCAGCATCACGTGGACTTATTTGCTGTGATTGGTTAAATGCTTGAATGTTGTCCAGAGAGTTACACAACTCACAGTTTAAAAAGAAATATCAACATCATCACATATAATTTAGCATATGACAGCAAAGTTCTTATGTTGGGTATTCCAGTCAATGGAAAATGGCATCTGGATATTGTTGGATCATACTGAAGAGAGGACAGGTTTTTATGTTAAGCAGTTTTATGTTATCATTTTGTATGGAAACTGAGGTGGTGATATTGTGCACACAAAGCTGTATTTGCTAGGATCCCTGAAGAGATGAAATAAAAAAAGGTCTGTGTATTTTAACTACGCATTTGACCATGTCCACTTTTTCCTTTCCACCAGCTGCTGTGGGCCAATGGAGTCAAGAGAACTATGGCCAGTGCTGAACAGCCACATGACATCAAAAGTGCTGAAGACATGCTGAAGGCTCATGATGAAGTCTTAGATGACATCAAAGCCCACAAGGACAAGTATGTTGCATTGATTATGTGCTTATTGCTGAAATATGGTTACATCTTAAAAGGTCTGCAAGTGTACTCTATTCTGACATAAAGATCAGAAGAGCCGAATTAGATCAAATAACCACATGTATTTATAACAAACACCAAATTAGACCAGACAAATGTTTTAAATAGATCTGTGATCAGCTCACCATGAGGTGTGTCTTGCTTCATGTTTCTTAACTCAAATAAGTTACTCCATTTGATCAATTTTCACATCTGGCCAAATATCCCATGGTCTTAAATGGGCTCTTGGCAAATGCAGTCATTCTGAAACAAATATTGTGGAAGTTTGGAACATTGTGTTTGTATTTGCTCTTATGTGTTTACTGTGTGTGATTGTAAAACATTTGGTTTTGTAAAGTGCTTGGAGCCTTTAGGAAGCGAAACTATGTTTGAATACATTTGACTATTATTATTATTATTATTATTATGACCTAATGCACTGTTTTTGTTCTTTTCTTCCCAGGATGAGGGCCACCTGTGCACTCGGTCGTGACATTGTCTCCAAGAATCCTAGGGCTACAGAGGTCAAGGACAAGGTGAAGAAGCTGGAGGATGAGGAGAAAGCCATCAATGACATGTGGGCGGCGAGACAGAAACAGCTGTTGGACGCATACAATCTACAGGTGAGATCTGAGTTGGGACTGAAATGTGGTCTATCTGCCTCATCTGATTGTTTTATTATTATTATTATTATTTTGTTTGTTTCTCTTGTCAGAGTGAAGATGTGTGAAAATCAAATTTGCTTTCCTCATTCTTTCTTATTGTGTCTTCTTCTAAATTTTTGTTTGGTAAATCATTTGACTTTTGAACAAGGTTGAATATCTGACCTTATGACTTGACATAAATTCAGGTTAAGTAACTCTTCACTTACAAAAATTGTATGTTCAAAAGTGCTGGTAACTATCAGTGAAAATAAAAAGATTATTTTTTGCAATTCTTTGGTGATATTAAAAACAGAATAAATGACAGGAAGACATGTTCAGAGTTATCCCAAACAGTCAGTCTTATTTAAATGATCTCTTTGTTGAATAACTGTTGACTTGCAGGTGAAGCAGGGTTGCATGTCATGTGTAGAGAATTACATAATTTGTGAGATCAAGTTATGTTTGTCTATATTTCTTGTCTTACGCAATTGCAGGTCTTCAATCGTGAAGCTGATCAGATTGATGCTGTCACCAGTAGTCATGAAGCTTTTCTGGACTTTGATGACATGGGGGTAAGTTATGAATATGCAGCTGTTAAGCAGAAGAAATCCATACCATCTTTTACTCAGTAATTCCCAGTATTGCACACATAAAGATAAATGTCACATTGGCTCAAGTGCCGCCCTTTCTTTTCAATACGCCATCTTCTCAGGCAGCAGTTTTTTTTTTTCTTTAGATGTATAAAACTTGAAATTGTATGATGTTTCGTTTTACTGAAGTCGATAAATTTGCATTGAATGAGTGAACAGCTGTGTCTTTTTTTTTCTCTATTCCTTTTTTCTTTTTTGCACTTTGAGATCAACTGTATGATCATCCCTGAGATTTAGAGGATATATAGTGATTTAAAAAAAAAAAAAAAAAAAATGATGATGAAAACTGAAAGCAAGGTTTTATGAAGAAGCATTTACATGTATATGGATGATGGATATAAATGATGGACCTTAATAGACCTTCGTGGTGCAGATCACCAGAATTTGCGGTCTGACATTAGTTGGGTCTAATAAAGTGACACTAAAAGTGAACTATGACCAATATCGTCTTGCACTACCATTTTACGAACATCCTAGATGATTTTGAGAGCTGATCAAATCATTCAGAGGTAGAGAATTTTATATTTTTCATTATCTTTGACAGAGCACAGTGGATGATGTGGAAGGTCTGTTCCGACGTCATGAAGATTTTGAGAAGAAACTGAAAGCTCAGGATGACAAGGTCAAAGCCCTGAACGAACTGGCAGACAAACTTGTCGCTGAAGGTCATCCAGACAGTGATAAGTGAGTGCTTTAACTTATCTGTAAACAAGAACCTGGTATCAAGAGTTGAGTCTTTACCTGTAAATGCCAATGTAGCTGATATACTAGAGACAAAGTATAAATTTGGCAGAGTTTAAAAAGTAGGATTTAATGGGTTTGGTATAGATTTATTGTCTGAATAATATTCATTGCAGACTACTACAAACTTTGCTCTCACAGAATAGTGGATTTTCAAACAATGTGCAAACTGATCTGAATTTGCACTAAAACAATCAAACAAGAACGTTTGTTTTTTCCAGTATATTTGCATCTGTCCACACTGCAGGTGTAGTGCCTATGCTGTACACTTATTTGCCTAAAAATACACGTCTTTGAAGTTAATCAGAGTCCTAAAGTTCATATTGTATGTATTAATTTTTTAACTACTTGAATGTTAGTGCCTTCGCTACTGGATACAGACCATTGTATCTGCAGAGTGAATTTAGTGTGACCATTATACTTTGTAAAGCACTTGAACTTTTTTGTTATTGAAAGGATATGTTCCATCAATGTGATCTGTTTTTATTTATCAGAAAGCTGGAAAGATATATCCATTTGGATAAAGCCTCTTGTCATGTATTTGTTTTTCACTTTTTTTCTCCATTTTCCGCAGGATTGACAAACGTCGTAAGTCTGTGTTGGCTCGCAGACAGAGAGCCAAAGACAGAGCTGCCGAAAGACACCAAGCTCTCATGGCATCACACGACTTCCAGAAGTTCAAGAGAGATGCTAATGAGGTATTTTAGTTCTATTTTCTAATTCTTAAATGTTAGGCACTGAAAATGTAACAAGATAACAATTGATTTGTATAGAGAGGTGTGTAACATTGATTTTGTCCATAAGTAAACTCTTAGATTTATTGTTCTGGTTATGATTGAGTCATTCCTTCGTCGAGAGAAAGATTCCAAACTGTTATGGTCAGGGAAGCTATCTTGACATTGATAATTTGTCACTATTGTCATAGTCCCATCTGCTATCATGAGAAATCTATAACTGGAGATAAAATTTCTTCTTCTTCACCCTTGTGTTCTTAACTTTGAATGGTTTCTGTCTGTTAGCTGTCTGACTGGATCAAGGAGAAGATGAAAACAGCCACAGATGAATCCTATAGAGATCTAAGCAACCTGATGGCCAAGTTACAGAAACATGCAGCCTTTGAGGCAGAGCTGAAGGCCAACAATGAGAGGCTGAAGGGTTTGAACAAAGTAAGCATCTAACCTTTACTTTCCATATTCACCGATTATTGTTCTGGGTTAATAAGTATATAATTTGGGACTTTGCAGATGTATATGATTTTAGAACTCAGTGCGCACAGCAACAGCTGCTATGATTAATATTGATGGGTGCTTTAGTTTTTCTCCGATACCTGTCTGGTCTTGTGGGTTATTTATTGTTGTACATACTTACTAGATAGCGTTCATTCTCAAACATGTTCAGAGTGCTTTATGAAAACTTCAATTTGGAAAGAGAGCTACATCAATCTCACACATTTATTTTCTGTTAACATTTTTTATTAATTTGCTTACTTAATAAGATGATCAATAATAATTAAGATGAAGTAATAGTTAAGATAAAGTTTCACATTTTGAAAAACTTATGGGAAATATTGTTTAAGCAGAAATGAAACTTGTGAGTAGTGCATTCAACTGGATGTACTTGCACTCCTAGCTGAGCCTGTCTTAGATGAAAAGGCTTTTGAAGATTAGAACTCCAGTGTAACATGTGTGTCAAATGCCAATCAGTTCAGTGTAAATAGTAAGGAAGCATTCAGTAGCTCAGAGACAAATTGTTTTCCATGCATGTCTCATGTTCATATTGATCACCTAATGCACAGACTGGAAATTCCCTGATTGCGGACAAACATCCCAAGTCAGACGAAGTGAAACAGGTCATGAATAATCTAAACCAGCAGTGGGCCCAACTCAATGACAAGGCTCAGGACAAGGGGAACAAACTGCGTCAGGCCTCAGCCCAGCATACACTCAACAAAGCTCTGGAAGATGCTCAGGTAAGTCTTAGGTATTCTAGAATTTTCAGGCACTAGGCATAATTTCATGCAGATACAAGAGATTTTTGGCTAATAGATTCTGGAAGTAAAAATGGATCTAATGGATCCATCAATGGCTGTACCTTTACACTTTCTGCTATTCTTTGCTGATATGTCTGTTTCACTGGAAGACACATTCAGACAAATTGCTTTTGTATTTGCATTTCTATGGCCTTCACCCACATTGCTTTATTTCTTTCAGTTGACCTCATTTCTAGTTTTAATTCAATTGCTTTTCCATTGATTTAACAGATTCATATACAAATGAATTTGTACCAGGACATGATATACATATAGGTCACGTAACAAATGAAAAGTCATTCTAAGGTAATCACAGTCTAGACAAGTGCTTAATCATACAGTTTAAAGAACTACATTTAGATATTTCCTTCTCTGACCTCTTTCACGGGAGCCAAAATTTATACAATGTTGAGGAAATTGAACTGACTACAAACATCAGACTGGTTTGATTTTAAAACTATGATGAGGATGCTACTGAAAAATTCCTAAGGGATGCAGTGTTGATCATCCATCTCATGTAAGGACATTGTAAATTGTTGAGAGAGTATTAGGAAAATGTTTTGTGCAGTTTCCATCATTATTTTGAGGGGTATATGTTTGACACCACATCAACATTTTACATTATACTTGTCTCGTAAACCTTAATATGGGGGTCATTATAACTTGAATGAATTATTAATTAGTGTTGTACATTCAATATCTTAAATCTGCCTTATGTAATGCTATGTCTTTTCCTTGTAGGCCAAGCTGGACCAGATGGAGAAATCATCAGCCAACACAGATTTGGGCTCAGATCTGAGGGGAGTCAAAAAACTACTCAAAGATCACCAGGTCAGTTGGAGTATTGGTGTAGCTGCATTTTAGGCAAGGAAATATACAGTTCATTCAGTGAAGTTAACATTCTGTCTAAACCACACAGGTTCTTTTTGAAAATTACTGTTGGACCATGTCACTCATACTTTGAAGATGCTTTTGTCAGATGTATGCTAGGTAAACTTAATGCCCACTGTTGTGTCAAACAATCAACATCGAGGTTATTTCACTTGGATCCCTATCATCAGTGCAGCATTTTCTTTTTTTCCTTCTGTGGATGTTTGTTATATTTGTTATATTACTTGTATATTTCAATGGCTCTTATACGGTTCAAAACTCTGTTCCCCATTAACAACTTGCATTTGTCTAGTAAAGGGATCTAGTGGAAGACAATTTTGCTTGGTGCATTTCTTTTTAACATTCTTTATCATCATGAGCATTAACTTCCAAAAGATGTTAGTTCATTACCATTGATTCACAAGCTCTTCTTCCTTTGCTCTCCTGTCAGTTGTGTATTTAGGCAGACCTGCTTTTGTTAACCCAACCTTAACCTTGTGTCGCCAAATATTGTTTTGGCTGTCTTTAAATCTTGTTCTCTGTAGGTTCCAATTTGTTTTCAGTACCATGACTATGTTTGTTGTTTTCCACTAGAATTTGGAATCCGACCTGGCCAGTCTCTCTGACACTATTCAAGGCATTGTCAGCCAGGGCAAACAGCTGGCAGATGCTGGACATTTCAATTCTGCCAGTATTAGACAGGCTGTGGATCAGTTCAACAGAAGGTGAGCAAACACCAAAATGTGTGTGCGCCTGTCTGTGTGACTGTGTAATGCGTTTGTATGAATATATAGATATGGACGTATATATGGTATGCTTATGGAAATTGTTAATGTATCTTCGTGCTGTGTATTCTACATATATTGTTGTTTCAGTTGTTTTCTGCACTGGTCAAAATGTATTTCCTCATGGACAAGTTCTTGTGGACTATTGGTATAAACTGTTTATTTTCGTAATCTGAGTGCTTGAAATAATGAGCATTTTGTGAGTGAAGTAATTGCTAGTTTCCACTGATTGAGGGACATGTGACACCTACAATGTTTTGCTGTATGCAGCTTCACATCTGTTTATTCTTGTTTTTAAAATTTAAACTTGATGTACCTCATAAAGATATGATTTGTAAGATTTTCTTGACGAAAATTCACTTCCTTTCACTCTTCACTATTTCGTTTAATATGTGTCATAACCTGTTCAGTGTTTAATGTGATATTTTTGCTGATTCCACATTGTGCTGAGGAATTTCAGAGTCAAATTTAATGCATATGTTGAATGTCTTAGAGATGTACCAATTATCTCTTCTGTTTCTGTGTCTTCTTGTCAGGTTTGAGCGACTGAAGCCGGCTGTAGCCTTACGCAAGAGCAAGCTGGAGGAGTCACTGGAGTATCACCAGTTTCTGTTTGATGCTGACTCGGAGCTGCAGTGGATCAAAGAGCATCTACCTGCGGCAGCATCCACTGAGTATGGCAAAAACTTGGTGGGCGTCCAGAAAATGCACAAAAACCATCAGGTAATTTGGATATGTGTCACAGTTTGTGTGGCTGATTTTGTGTGATTGATTCAATTTATTGATTGTTTAATTGATTTCTTGGTTAATTGATTAATTGGCGATTGGATGGTTTGATGGTTAATCCATTGCTTTGCTGTGGCTAATTGGCTGGTTGATGTGTAAATTGATTGATTGATCAACAGGGCAAGTGAATTGATTGATTAACTTTTTATTTGAACTCATCATTCTAATTCCAGTATCATACAGTGTAACTTGATTTTGTGTTTAATATATAAAAGAGACGAATATTAATGTTTTCAATAAGAGATATATTTCTGGTATCTGAAACATTACAGATCTTGTTTATACCTGGGCTGTCCATTTATTCCAATGTTTTAAAATCTTATCCGTCAATAATTTTCAGGATTTGGAGCGTGAGATCCAGGGTCATCAAGGTGCCATTGACAAAGTGACAGCTGAGGGTGATCGCCTGGTTTCCCAGCACCACTACAACTCCAAGGCCATCAGGGACAAGAACCAGGAGCTCCAGGTGTCCTGGGATGATCTGCTCAAGAAGGCCAAAAACAGGAAGAAAAATCTGGACATCTCATTGCAAACTCAAAAGGTCTGATGAACATATGAAAACAACGCAAAGCAACAAAGTTCTCAGATTTTCAGTTTAGAGCAAAAATGGTGTGGTTTGCATATCTGAACTTGCAGACTCTTGAGGACTTCTAATCTGATTATATTCAACTGCCATTTTGAAAAGGGAAAAGCTCAGACATATAATATGTTTGATATAGAGTTGTTAGACAAGAAAGGCATGATGTGGCAAATCTTTATGAACTACAAAACACCTTTTGGAGGTTTTGCAGTATGGACAAAGTAAATTAAGGAAATGTAGTAAAGTATAAAAGGTAAACTATTAGCCTCTCAACATAATAGTGAGGATCTGAATTCTATATAACGTGAGAGGAAAAACTGAACTTATATTTTAATGTCTGCTGAACTATATGATTATGCAAGGCATGGCAGGAAATTAAATTAAGCCTGTATATTCAAAGGCTGAATGGTTGCCGTCTTTTGGGTAGGGGTAAACATTGTTGAGGAAGACTTGTGCTCTTATTTGTGTGTCTTTGGTCTGTCGCCAGTACTTCTCGGAAGTTGCTGAAGTAGAAGCTTGGATCAATGACAAGATGGCTCTAGTTACCAGTGACGACTACGGCAAAGATGAAAATGCTGCTGACAAACTGCTGGCCAAGAACAATGTAAGTGATGGAAATTATCAGCAGTCAGAATAGCAATGAACTTCACTATATTTTTCTCATGTTGTCTCCTGGATCAATTTGTCTTAGCTGGATATCATTTTTGTCCTAAACTTATGTTCCTTATTATGATTTGAAAAAATATGATATTGATTACTCTTTAATTTTTATGATTATTAATTTTAATGGCATTATTTTGAAGTCCTTTCATACCTACTTTTTTTTGCTGTGTGCCCCATGTCAGATTGGAAATTCTATGCTTTATGTTATCAGGGGGTAACTTCTTTGCAATGAAGCTGACAATAAGAGTAAATAAATTTGTTCTTGTTGTGTTGAATAATATACGTTAAGATTGCTGGCAGAATTTAACATCTGATGCTTGTTCATACCAGGTGCTAGAGACTGACATTCAGACCTACCAGGCAATTGTCAATGGCCTGGGCAAGGAGTCCCAGAGATTGTTCAAGCTGGGTTACTCTGATCCTCAAGCGCTCAAGAAAACCCAGGTAAGAGTAAATTGCCCTTTGTTTTGCTGGAACTCATCTTTCCATACTTAAAAAAAGTGGTAGAAATAATTTAACTGTGACATATTCATAGGAATGACTGGATTGTCTGAAACCTTCCAGGAATATTTTATTAACTCTTTCATAATTTAAGATGTTATTGAACTATGTTATTGTGAGTTCATAAAACAAGGAAAACATTTATGTTGCTCCTGAACAGATTGGGAAAATAACAAGATATTAACCATTTGGAACAAACTTTCACAATGATCTTGATAATTTTTCTCTTTTTCTTTTTTTTGTTTTTGCAGTTATGAGGTTGAAGTTTAAGAGAAAAATGGTTGATTTAAACAGTAATATTGTTTGTGTATGTTTTTATCAGGAACAATTACAGGAAAATCTGAACAGGCTCAAGAGACTGGCAGCCGAGCGCTGCACCAACCTGGAGAGATCCAAGCGACTGCATGCATACAGGAGAGAAGCTGATGAGTTTGAAGCCTGGATTGGTGAACAAATGCAGACAGCTTGCTCAGAGGAATATGGCCAGGATTATGAACATCTGGAGGTAAAAACTTTGATGTCTTTGGATTTAAATGCAGTTTGTCTAAATTTCTAGGTTAAACAGTGTGGATTGTTTACAAAGTACTGTTATATGAGTAAAGCTGTATCACTCATCTTTTTGCCTATATTTTGAGGTCTCTCAATTTTTGTTCATGTCTAAAGGATTAGGGATAGGCTGGATACAAAAATCTCCAAGAAGTGATAGATATCAGCTTGTAATTTTGGATGAGTGAAGATTCTGCCTCTATATGTAACTTACTTACTTACTTACTTACTTATCCGAACCAGCAGTCATTTGAGCTTTAGCTCTTCGACCTGACGCTATGGAAAAATATATGTATGTTTTCTTCAGTTGTTGAGAGGTTGAGTACAAGGTGTTCCAGGGATCAGGTTGGGGAGGGAGATATTCTTTGTGGAGGTCTTCGAGCGCTGCACATTGGAATAGTGGGTGATGTGTTGTTTCATATGGTGCCTCACAGAGATAGCATACTGGTGGAATCAGAGGCTGTATTCTATTGAGATGTGCATTCACAGGGGCATGGTGTGTTCGCAGGCGGAAAATAATGACTTGGCCTCTATATGAAACATTAATTATTTCTCAGATTGTTTTGCTCTCTTGATCCTTCACAGAATTTTAATACTAATTGCAGTGGAAGGACAGAAAAAGGATGATGGTTTTCATTGGATTGATTTTGTCCTTATGAAAGTTTTCTTCTTCTGTAAGATCCGGAATTGTGAATGGGAACTGAGGCTCTATTAATTTTTGCTCCTATACTCTGTTCATCCAGATTCTGAGAAGCAAATTTGATGAGTTCAAGTTGAAGGTGGAGGCAGGGACAGAGAGATTCAACATGTGTGAGAGACTGGCCAAGTATCTGATAGATGACCATGGTCCACATACCAGGGAGGTGACCGAACGGCAAGACCACGTGCGGTAAGAACTGGGATGTTTTTCACCCAAAAAGTGTTTGTAGAACTGGCAGTGTGCAGAGTCTTTGTGATGATATTAATAATCATGCTTAGTGAATGAAACTCTGTGCCTTTTTCTTTCTTTTTTTTTTTTGTCTGTTTTTCTTTTCATTTTGTAACCTGACTGTTAACAATTCAGGTGGCAATTGGATTGTTTTATAGGTTTTGCTATCTGTGACTTGGACAGTTTTCTTTGCCAGGTCTTTCTATGACTTTAATCATGTTTTTTCTCTCTATCTACTTGTATTATCTTCCTTTGGTAACATGTAATTAGTTAAAGGTTACATGGGTGAGGGTGGAAGGTGTGGCTTGACATTGTGTTAGTTCACTAGCATGGGTGAGATGAAAAGTTCAGGCCATCATGTCCAGCGAAAGTTGTTGAGACATTAAGATTTATATATAAATATATCCCATTTTCTCTCAGGGCCTCATGGAATGCACTTTTAGAACAGATTGACAACCGAGACCAAAAGCTGGTCGGTGCTGGTGAAATTCACAGATTCAACAGAGATGTTGAGGAAGCTCTCTCTAGAATTCAGGTGAGTGCCTATGGAAATTTTCGTGGTACACTGAAAGTTCTGACAATACTGTACACAGGTAAAACTACAGCCTCAGCTTTCTTATTTCTCATGATTTGTTTTTTTGTGATGAAATTCACCATTCACATGGACAACTTTTTGTCTTCTCTTAAGATTATTTCAGACAAAATCTAAATCTCTATGATCAAATGTTTTTTTTTATATACTTAGCATAATTTAGGAGAAAAATTCACTTTTAATATTACTAAAGGCTTAATTCATTATAGAGGATTGTCTTTTTCTTTTTTTTTTTTTTCCAAGCATTACAGGTTGCTTTGATTCATTTTGCTTGCTATATTAAAAGTAAATTTGATTGCTCACTATAGTCTCTCTTGAGTATCTGGAGCCAAATTTTGTCGCCACAGACATATAGATTGAACAGATCATGATTGATTATATTCATTGAGGAATGGTGAAACATTAAATAAATGATATTCTGTTTTTGATGGAGATTAATATCACCTTGTATCGTTTTCAGGAGAAAAATTCAAGCATCCCTGATGACCTGGGCAGAGATTATAACACAACCTTGACTTATCTGAAGAAACATGAAGCTTTTGAAAATGAATTGGTGGCCTTGGAAGGACAGGTGAGTACGTGAAAACCCTTGCCGGTTCCTGAATAGATAAACAACAAAGATTGCAAGAAAATTATATCATTATATATTAAAATGATAGGGAACAGTCAACACAGAGATATAAGAATGAATATAGGGTCTATCTTAAAAATGCTCTTCTGCTGATTCATAGAGGGATAGACAAGAACAGTGAAGAGAAAGTTTAAAGTTAGTTTGGATTAATTTTTAGCTTTATCAGTAGTGACAGTTTTAGATTTCTGTCCTGAAATTAGACTTTCCAGACAGAAACTGATATTTATAGGAAAAGTGTTTTGACTTCATAGCAGCTTAACACCATCTCCACCATACCTAAACTTTCTTTGTGTGTATTGTTACTAAGGTCCCTTTCTTGTCTGCTATGAGCAGATTAAATCTATTATTCCAGTTATCATTACATAAATTACTTCATAACTTCGAATAAACTCACTTAAGATATAACTCAGTGACAATCATAACCATTGTTTCCCATTACAGCTGCAAGTTCTGATGGATGATTCCAACCGCCTGCAAGAGAATTACCCTGGTGAGAATGCCGAGCAAATTGCTCAGCTCCAGGCTGCAGTGGTGGACGACTGGACAGAACTTCAGAACAAATCTGATCACAGGAAAGCCATGCTGCTGGCAGCCGCTGATCTGCATAAGTTCAATGCCAGTGTAAGTCAGCCATTGTGATGAGTATATAAAGGGTTTCAGGGAAAAACGGGACATATCCAGAACCGTCGTTTAGAGTAAAATGACAGTTTGTTCTGCATTAGTTACTAATTTATCATTAAGAACTAGAATTTTCTGTAGACTTTTGGGAAGCTTAAGTCGCATTTGGTAAAAAGGAAAAGCACAATCACCATTCCCAGTATTGAGGGGTATAACTCAAAATTTTCTAAAATGGCATTTGTCTCGTTTTGCTCTGAAACCCTTCATATTTCCTTTCCAATTAATATGCTTTTGTTAGTTAGACATTTTGATAAGTATATACCTCTACCATATTCACATCCGCTGAGATAGCCACCTGCAGGAAGCTAAAAGGCATAACATACATACCACATTTAGTAAGCATTGCAGATAAACACACCATTCAGACAACATCACAAAATAGTACATCAGCCAGTCAGGGGACATGATATCATTCTGACAGCTGATATTGATACTGAGGACTAAATGCAATGTAAAGACAAAAACAGAGTGGTTTGTACAGAATACAATTTCAGTGGTATGTCACTTCTTTAATTTTCATGTTATTTGTCCAGTTGATAGGAACTGAGACATATTCAGTTGAGATACTCACCTTTGTCTTTCAATCTAATGTCTTCCTATCCTCCAGCCATGCTCATAGTATTGATTATGCAACTGTTTGATTGAGATTAATACTAATAATTTATTATTTCACATTTTGAAGTTGTCAGACCTAGCAAACTCTAATTATTGTTTCTGTTGCAGGTTCGGGACTTGCTCAGTTGGGCAGCAGAAACAGAACGAGAGATGAAGATGGACCATAATGTCAGGGACGTGAATGCTGCAGACATGTTGAGACAGAGGCATGAGGAAATTCGTGCAGAAATTGAAGCTCGACAAGACACATTTGACTCAGTCATCAAAACAGGAGAGGCTTTGATCAAGACCAATCACTATGCTAAGGATGAGGTACCTATTTGGCATTGTGATATGGTAGAAATGGATATTTCCTGAAATTATTTCCATTTAAATCTTATAATGTTTCTACTGTATTTTATCGGTTGTCTCTCCTTTGAGACCAGTATTCAGAAATGTCAATTCTTTGGTGAAATGCCTTTTTCATGTGTAATTGATTGTAGCATATATTAGCATAGTGCTTTGATTGCCACTCTAGGATCTGGCTCCGCAGCCACTCGAGAAGATGCCATCCCCAATCCTAGGGCTACACAATCGTCTCGCAAGACGAACGGATGCCAACATATCTTAGCATAGTGCTCAGCGCTGGAATTCTAGTTTTTCTATTTCCTGCTTTTGTGTATGTTTCAATAGGATTTGGAAAAACACTGTTCATTTTAAAGCACATCTTTGCTATTATATAAGTTTATAAAGAGGATTTGAATTGTCATTGAAATTTGTTGACTTCTCTGACAGATTCACAACAAAGTGGAGCAAGTCAAGCAGGCCAGAGACCAGCTACAACAGACCTGGCTGGACAGGAAAGATCTGTACGACCAGGTGTATGACCTCAATATCTTCCTCAGAGATGCTGAGTTGCTCAACAGGACCAGCGCCACACAAGAAGTGAGTTCTCAGTGTTAAACAAAGTTGTGAAAAATTATTGCTCATAAATCATGCTAGTGGTAAGTCATGACCAAAAAGACCTAATTTAAGTCATGTATAATTGGTGAAGGCAGAGTCTGTTTAAAGCTCAGCAATTTTGATATAGATACTCAGTTTCCTACCATCTTTTATCTATATTCATTATGTTTATGGTAAGATTGTTTTGATGGCATTGATATTCAACAGAAATGAGATACATATTTCCAAACTTTCGTAGAAGTGTAAGCTGTCAGATACAAAGCAAACTCTGTGTTAAAGAAAATCTAGGATACTTGATTCAGTTGTAGAAAATCTAGGATACTTGATTCACAAAAGTAGTTTTTTTATGAATATTTTATGAATTTATTATTATTTATTATGAATATTATTATTATCTTATTTTATGAATTTATTATTACATAAATTATTTTACAAGCATATTTTATGAATTAGATGCTTCAAATTGTAGTAAGTAATGATATTGATAGTCTGTTGAAATCAGTTTGATTTCCTTTCCAGTCCTCCATCACACCATATAACATCATTCGAGATAATCTCGACCAGGAGGTTGAAAGATGTATATAGAATGTAACGTAATACAGCATCATGATGTGAGCAGATATAAATACAACAGTTCAGATAATCATTTCTTTGATGCTTGTATTTCCAGGTGTATCTGAACAGTCCTGACTTGGGCGACAGTGTGGAACAGGCAGAGACTCTGATCAGGAAACATGAAGCCTTTGAGAAAGTGCTGGGAGTACAGAATGACAAGGTAATAGTGAGTTTTGTACTCTGGCTGACTCGAGTCCAGATGATTTCCCTGACTTACAGGTGGAAATTTTTTAAATGCAGGTGGATCTTTACCTGCGTAATATTTTCATTAAACAGCATTGCCTAGTATCATTGTTCTTTAGAAAATGAAATATGCAAGTTTACAACTGGATGCAATCATATCAGACACTTTTTATTTGTTTCAGCCAAAATGATGGTATGCCTGTTCTCATTTATGCATAGAAATATTCTGTGATATTTACTTTGCTGTGACTCTTGTCTAAAACATCTCCTATTCAAAACACTTATCCTGAAAAAGAGTTGACCAAGTGAGGTAAAATTGTCTTACACTGTAGCTGTGAAATTATTGAATATGCCTATTTTGCTTAAATTTGTACACATAATTTACTTCCCAAGTTGAAGGACACATTGGGTTTTTCTTTTTATTATATTATAAAGTCATAGAGAACCACAGGCCATATGTGAGTGCTTATGTTGTTATAATAATTATCATACCTGAAAAACTCCTTGGGCATAAGGCTCTGTAATTACTTATATTTGTATCTGTATGTGTCTCAGGTTATGATTGCTGTATTGTAGCTTATATTTGCCCCTATGACTTTTTCTCTCAGTTGAAAGGTGTGCTGGACCATGGTCAGCAGCTGGTGGACACTGAACATTTCCAGGCCAAGAATGTCAAGCAGACAATGGCAGAAATCTCTTCCAGGTGTGTAGACTTCCACTTTCTTCGCAACATTTACTCGATTCACTGAATGCTCAGCATTAGATAATAACAGAGAGGGGGGGGGGGGGGGGGGGACGGACAGATGTAACTCAGCTTACAACATGAAGTGACATCAGCAGATTGCATGGTGAGAAATTCTCTGTTAACTCAAGAAATCCCCTGAGCCTTAGAAATCACACTGGGAGTAAAGCTAAATTAGTAATTTCAATTCTGACAAAAATTCTTCTTCCACTCTGTTGTTAGAAATCTCATATTTCATTTACACTAACTGCATGCTTTTTATATTATTTTTTTTTTTTTTTAGCTTCCCCAATTCTATGTTGCTGTTTTTCCTAGAGTGCTTGTGTTAATTATAGAAATAGTCATCTTTTTGGAAGCATATTTCATTCAAACACAGTATGGGATCAATAAATATTTTAGCAGGTATTCAGTACGAGAATGTTGCATTTTTCTTTTCAGGCGTAAAAACATCCATAACCAGTCCACAGTGAAGAAAACCAATTTGCAGGATTCTCTGCTGTATCAGCAGTTCTGTAGGGATGAGAATGAGGTGAGAAATTTGTGCAGATGTATTTTCTGTATTTTACTCCATCATATTTATCATATTCTCATCTGCGTGTTTATCTGATGGTGTTTCAGTGTCATGAGTGTTGATAGCAAAATTTTAGTAAAAATTCTAACTTATTAGAACCAAGTTATGCCAACTAAGCTGTGTTGCTCTGATATATATTGGCATCATTTTTGTATGATAAATTATGCATTTATAAATGAAGGGTTATGAGGCAATATGAGACATATCCAAAGTTGCCATTTAGAGAAAAATGACTGTTTGTTCTCCAGTTGTTAGTAATTTATCATTAAGAACTAGAATGTTCTGAAGACTTTGAGGAAGGATAAGTGGTGTTTAGTGAAAAGGAAAGTCCTCACCATATAGCACTATTACCATTTCCAGTATTTAGGGGTATAACTCAAAACTTAAAAAAATGGCATTGGGCGTATTTTGCCCTGAAACTCTTCAAATGTTGCCCTAGAAAATGGTGCTATAATGCTCATATATATGGCTGGACAATCAGTGACATAACATTGTATGTTTGATGGTTGACAGGCAGAGAACTGGATTGACGAGAAACTGAAAGTGGCCAATGAAGATGATTTCAAGGACGTGACAGATCTGTATGACAAGATGAAGAAGCTGCAGAAACACAAAGCTTTTCACGGCGAGATTGTGGCCAACACAGACAGGATCAACAGTATCAAGGAGGTATGGCAATGCACAGACAGATTATCAGAGCTAAGCTTATAACTGTCAGTGAAAAACAAGGTCCAGATTAACAGAGTGTCTATAATTGTGAAACTGGCTCCCAGTTTATGTGACCAGTGCAATTTGAAGATGATATGATAAATGGATGCTAAATTGTGAGATGGAATTAAGATCCTGAATGTAAGAACCAGCAATGCAAAGTTATTCTGAAACAATATTTAACAAATGAGTTGTTTCTTGCCAAAAACATCCTGCTGTGTAGGTAAAAACATTTCACCCTTCAAGAATAGCGTCTACTTCGGCAAGCTTTTTGTCTGCTGTCGGAACATGAACTTTTCTGCAGCTATCAAATGCTGATTTAAAAAATAAAAAAAATTTTTTTTAAAAAGTTTTCACATTTGAAGAACAGTGGTTTTCTAGCAAAGTAAGTAGTCACCTGTGAAGTTAGCATTATATATTTGACTTCTTACAGGTGGGTGAAATTCTGATCAAGAAGAAACATCATGCCCATGGTGAGATTCGCCAGTCTGTGGCCAAGTTAAACAGCAAGTGGAATGAGCTACTGAAGGCATCTGCTGACCGGGGCAAAGGCCTGGAGGAGGCCAAGGATATTCTGGAGTTCATGGAACAGGTGGACAAGGTCCTGTTGTGGATAAGAGAGAAGGTGAGTCAAGCGTTGTATCCTGTTACTGATATGCTTCAGTGGTATTTGAGAGAAATTTCATGTCTTGAACTATTGAGAAGTTGTATCTTATTTATGATAAATGTTGCCATCTATAAATGAAATAAAGTTTTTGAATTCTAGAGGTAATATAAAGATACTGTTTGTTTGTTTCATTTGTAATTGTATTTGTCTACAGAATTATTGCACAGTGGCAAGGGAAAATGTATGGCCTGGTAACAACTACAATGATGTTTCCATATTCAGTGTTCACAGAGGAATGGCCATTAGAAGTTAAAAATTTAAAAATATTTTTGGAATCTGAAAGAATAGGAAAATACAAAATATGAAATGAATGACCGAAAAAGTCTGAGCCATGTTTGATGTCTTTCCACAGCAATCCCTGGTTCATCAGAATGACCTGGGCAGGGACTATGAACACTGTCTGGAGCTGCAAAAGAAAGTGAACAATCTGGAATCTGCTGTAAGTTCAGTCACTGTATTTATCACTTATCACTTTATTGTAGTTAAATCACTTATCACTTTATTGTAGTTAAGTCCATAGAAGCAGCACTATTATGTTACTATATCTTCTGCATAGAAAGTGTTTTGTGAACTTGCCTTTAATAAGGTTTCACAGTAGTTGCTCCTCAACTTTACTTTTCAGAATGGCCTTAGTTTGTCAACGATGAAGCTCCAGTTGTGACAATTTATACGTTATTCTTCTAAACAGTAAAAGATTCAAGTAGACTGTTTTTGAGATTGCTTCTCTCAATTTAGCACTATTGTGTTCATGCCAATGGTGGAATACTTATATTCTAGGATTGTGAAACATACGCAAGTTGCAAACCAACTACACATATGCTGTTGTGACTCTTACTTCATTTGACCATGAGATCATGTTTATATAGAGTGAAATGTTGCTATATAGTAATTAATGTAGATATCAGTGATGTTCAAAGTCAGCATTTGCTTGTTTCTCCAGGGTATCACAGTGGATGAGAGAAGAATCAAAGACATCAACACACTGGCAGACAGACTGATATCCCAGGGCAGAACAGACACATTGCAAGTGAAAGAGAAGAGGGCTGACATGAACCAGAAGTAAGTTTGACACTTCTAATATTGGATTTCAACAGCAGTGTCTGTACTGGGAGTTTTCACAATCAGTACCATCTAGCAGTAAAATGCTCAAATATGAGACCTCTAGTTTTCAATTTTTATTGGTATATCTATATTATAAAATTGCAAGAAAACCCACAATGCGCTTATGGACTCGAAACTGCTGGATAGATCCATCTGAAATTTGGCATATGACATTGTTGCATATGGATCTATGTTGCTATGTACATAAACCCCCAAAAAGCTTATTATCTTTGACGTTATTTTTAAAATGCGATAATAATTGAATAACAAACTTGTGAGGCTGCTTGATCTGAATTGTACATTAGATAATATGACACATTCAAAACACATTTTCTTTGAGTAACATTCAGCCTAACCAACCACACTGTCATTCTTGCAATACACTATTAAGTGGCAAGGTTATATTTTTAGAAAAAATCTCCCACAGGAGTTTCTAAAATTCCTCTGTTGTCAAACAGGTGGCAAAGTTTGCAAGGGGCCTTGAATGACTACAAAGCTCGGCTGGCTGCAGCATTAGAGATCCATGCTTTCATCCGGGATGTGGATGATATCAATGATCGCATCCATGAGAAGGCTCATCTTTTATCTGTGGATGATCTCGGCAAAGACCTGGAAGCTGTGGAGGCCTTGCAGCGCAAACAGGAGGAGGTGGAGAGGGACATGACTGCTCTACAGAATCAGTTGGAGGTAATTGTTATTATTTATTGCATTTGACCTGTTTCACTGAAGCATGACATGCCTTATGAACTCTAGCTATACATTTTGCTGAAATCAGAAGTGATACATCAAAAGGACAAAATGGATAGGTAAGGTAAAACTAAAGATACTAAAAGTATCAGCTGTGTGAGCATTAGGACACGTTTTATTCCAAGCCCCGAAGAATTAGGCTAGATACTGACAGTATAATGAGTGTCCATTTTAATGGGGAAATTTTGTCATGACAAATATTCTGAAAACATGGATCATCACAGATATGGTCTTTCCGTAAAACAAACAGCATTATTCCTGACAGTCTCACTTTTTGCGTCAAGACATGAACGAATTCCCAGTTTGTTCGCTCTATAACTACGACTCGGGTAACCTGTGTGTAAATATATTATGAATTTGTTTCCCTTTAGTCAGTTTCTATCTCTGTCTTAGCTGGGAAGAAAATAGTAACTTTAAGATAAACAGTTGGAATGTTCTGCTGATAACCGCCAGTTCTAGAGAGTCACTGTCATTGAGGGAGTGCAGAGAGCAGAAACTACCACAAATGACCAGCTCACTGACAAGAGGCCAAGGAGACAAGCAAGGGCAGCCTCTATGGCAGTGTCAACCCCCTTTGTCTGCAACAACTGTTCCCAAGACTGCCACTCTGCGGTGGGGCTCCGCAGCCACTCTAGAAGATGCCATTCCCAATCTTAACACTATATGATCATTTCTCGAGATGAAAGGATGCCGAAAATGGAATGTATGATTATGAGGTTGTCTTTATCATCACAAAATAATCTGTTACTACTCACTTTCACAGAAAATTGAGACCCAGGCAGGCAAGCTGTGTCAGAAGTACAAGGAGAGAGCCCAGGAGATTGAGAGCAAGAAACAAGAGGCTGATGACAACTGGGAGAAACTGGAGGACTTGTCAGATGCAAGGTATGAGCTCCAACTTTGTCTGTCTCTTCAAAGCACAACAATGAGCAGATTTTCACATGAAACTTTTAGCCATTGTCCCATAGAAAAAAACATATCAGTTTGTGATTTGGGACATAACCTGCAATTTTCAGTTATTATGAAAGTCAGTTCCTTACAAGTCATTAATAGGACAATTCATTATTTACATGTCTGTAGAGTACTTTTGAAACCATATTTATGAACAGTTACAGTCAGTTAATTTTTTCTTCATTTCAGAAAAGCCAAACTTGCTGAGTCTTATCAGCTGCAGAAATTCCTAGCAGATGCACGAGAACTGGTGAGTTGACCAACTGTCAAACCATTTTTGTTATGATCTAGTGACTTTGTTACATCATTTAATTACCCCAAAGTGCTGCCTTTCCCTTGGCTCAATTTATAGCTTACATGTGACCAAAGTCTAGAATACCAGGTTACCTCTTTTTTAATTGGATATCTAGCAACTATGGCAGGCAGATCAGTTTTTCTGTCTTGATCAAATTTGAGAATATTACTTTGACAAAAATTCTGACTGTTCATATCACATCCTTTAAAATACAACAGTGAAATTCAGCATATTTCTAAAGTAACACATCCTTTACAATTACTCCTGTGGATAATGTTATACCCATCTAATGTTTGAACTATGTACTCATGCCCATTTGTATCCAGCCTTCAAAACATGATAACAAAATCAGTATCTTTCTAAAGTGACAAAATTAATTTGTCTAATAGTCTAAGCTGTTATTCAAATTGGCTCACTCAACTTGCATGTTGATATTTGTTCTGTGTAGATCAATTGGTCCAATGACATGATCAGCAAGATGAATGCCCAGGAGTTGGCCAAGGATGTGACAGAGGCAGAAAACATGTTACAGATGCACAATGAGAGAAAGGTAAGCTTTTGTTACAGATATGCTTAGACTCACAGATCCTTTTATAGACATCCTGAAATCAGTATTACTTGCACATACTAACAGCATCATGGAGCTGGAGTGTATTGAATTCATGAACACTTGTCACAGAATGATTAGTCATGGAAGAAAGGGTAGGGATGAAGTGGGGGAAAATGACAGAAGTCTTTGCTCAGTTTGTAGCATAGTTACTGCATTAATGCAAGAGCTTATGCCATTCTTTTTAGTAACATAGCAATGACTGACAGCTGCTGCAAGTTGTTGAATATCTAATCATTGGTTAAAGCTAGTGATGGAATATGTCACAGTCCATTATCAGCAGTCATAAGGCAGCATCAGCAAAGCTCCCTTAATTCCTTTTGATGTCATACAGTGATCATCGTCTAGTCTATCAGCCTTGATACAGACTAAAAGACATGCAGATCTATGCATTGGCTGCTGATGCTTTAAATGACCCAAAGACTTTCAGACTTAAGTTAGTAGAGAATCATTGAGAACTCATTCCAAACTCTTAAAAAATGGCAAGTGCAACTTTTGTTCAGTAGGAATATAAAATGCTAGCAGCACAGTGGGTGCTGAGATTGTGAAGGTTAAAAAGTAGAGAATTTATTTTCATTTCAGGCTGAGATCAATGGACGCAAGGGTCACTTCTCCTCTGTGCGAGAACATGGCAACAATCTGATCAACAGCCAACACTACGCCAGTGATGAGATCCAGAAGATGGTCAGACAGCTGGACACCACACGACTGGCACTGGGCGGCTGCTGGGAGAAGAGGAACAACTTACTGACACAATGCCATAATCTACAGGTGAGAGACCTACTTTTTGATTTACAGGAGAAAGAAGTTAACATCTTCTGATGAGGGACTGAGATTAAATCCATTAGTTTCACAACTTTTTGGGGCAAGTTTTTTATTTTGATTATTTTGTTTGTATATGCTTGGATTGATATGCTAAATATAGGTCCTTTTGTGAGCTGTACTTGTTATAGTTTCCTCTCTCTACATAAATTCTATGTAGAAAAATGAGACATACTAAAGATATACAAGAAAGAAGTAGATGCTGTATTTTGGAAGTCTTGCCATGTAATGAGTTTCAGTCCAATAGAAATCCTGGAATCACTGCTATCATTTTGATCTCTAATCTAAAACATGGTATTTCCATACTTATGTGATTATTTTTCATGGCTTACAACCCTAGTAGAAATTCAGAATGAAGTTGTATGTTTTTCTTAATGTGAAGAAGTTAACAGGTTTTTGGGAGGGTTGATTGTGCAGGATAATGTATTCATTAGAAAACTGATGTTTCATGTTTCAACTGATGTCATTTGAATCAATGCTCAGTTGGAAATGTCATCTTCTATTTCTTCCAGATGTTCAAGGAAACTGCTGATCAAACTGAGAGCTGGCTGGGAACAAAAGAAGCTTTCCTGGCCAATGAGGATGTTGGTGTAAGTTTGCTCTTGTTGTTGTAGATGCCGAGAGGATGTAACGTCAAATTGTCAATTTCTTATATTAATTTGTGGAGCCGTATTTCTTTGTATCTCTCTTTGACCAGTCATACCAAGATGTCTTGTGCAGAAACCAGAGTACATATATGTCAACATCCCTTTTATCAATTGTTGTGCTCTTCTTTCTTTTTTTTTACTCCAACTGTTGATACTGTTGGAATGGAGCAGACTTGAACTTACAGCTGTCAATAAATTTATGGTGCAAGCTGAAAGGAGGAGAAGTAGAAAATGGATGATTGGGGAAGGAAGTGAGAGAAAGGGAACTTGTTGTACTGTAGAAGGAGTTATGCTAAGGAAGTGAGGGTAAACATTTAGTGTGACAGTTAAAATATGAGAGCGATTTGAAAAGGATTTTCCATATAAGAGTCTGTTAATTTGGTTATGGCACCATTGTGCCAGTATGGAGACAGAACATAATATGCATTAATTATGCACTCATTGTCACATTTTCAGAATACCTTGTACAGTGTGGAGAGTCTGATGAAAAAACATGAAGGATTTGAGAAGACCGCAAAGGCCCAGGAGGACAGAATTGATGAACTCAAACAGTTTGCCTCAGACCTTTGTGCTGACAACCACTACGCCACTGACGAGATCAACAGTCGCTGTCAGGCAGTACTGAACAGACGGAAACGAATGTGGGAAACATCAGAGGCTCGCAAGAAAAAGCTGGCTGATTCTCGGAATTATCAACTATTCCTGCGAAATCTATATGAGGTAATATTAGCTTTTGAATTTTTGTCTCTAGCCTTGTGGACAAAAAACTAAGGAGGTCTGCCTCAATAGATTATATTGCTACATTGTTGACTTGTAAGAGTTTATAAGAACAGCTGTGTGAGAGAAATTCTATTTGCTATTGATTTTTGAACATTATAAACACTGAGCACAAACAACTACTGATGGTCATGTTAGAGATAAGAGATCCAGCTATCTCATGATAAAGACTGGACTCGTAGATTCTAGCTTCCATTTGTTATGCCTTATATATAGAAAGACTTGAGCTGATTATATAAATATTGGATCTAAATATTATTATGTAAGCAAATGGGCTGCTCATGGTGTCTAGGAGATGACAATTAAAACATTATGGATATGCTATCCAAAGGTTTATCAAGAATATCTGTGACATTGATGGTACATAAATAGACATCGAATGTCTTCAAATGTTATAAATGACTTTTCTAATCCAAAACAAGCAAAGTGTTAAAATATTTCAACCTTTTATTTTTCTTTACATTTGTATGTGTGTTTGGTTGTTTATTTACCACATCATTTTAGATTTGCCATTATGAATGTATTGTATTTCTTTTAACATGTCAGTTGAATATGATGTCAGACTGTACTGTGTCAATGATGAATTGACCATTCATGGCTATGTGTTTTGCAGGTATCAGCCTGGATCAATGAGAAACTCCAGGTGGCACTGGACGAATCATACAGAGATCCCACAAACCTGCAGGCCAAGCTGCAGAAACATTCAGCCTTTGAAGCTGAGCTGTCAGCAAACAGGAACCGAGTAGATGCTGTGGTTGAGGTGAGATTGTGGATGTTCTGACATGGGGCAATATCCAAAATACAAAGAAAAGATAGATCATGGCATGAGCTGAGTTCTCTGTTGCCCTATCTCCATTTTTCACATTTTGAGAACATTGATGAGTTGTGTTTAGCAACTGTTTTTGTACATAGGAGATAGGACAAAATGATTTTCAAAGTATACCTGTGTGGCAAGGAATCAGTGAAATGACTACAGTATAATATGGTAGATTTATTATCCCTTTTTCACATGACATAATTATATATCTCCAAATCGCCCAAAATGGAGACAGGACAACAAAGAACTGAGCTCGCGAATTATTATAATATATGTACGAAAAAAAAAAAAAAAGATCTTTCCCAGTAGCTCTCACTGTTTACTTTCTTTTGCTTTCTGGCTTTTTAAAAATTTCTTTTCCACCATTGAACATTGATATAAATATATATTTGTGTACAAAGCTGATGCGAAAACTAAATCAGAAGTGGAGCCCTATGAAACTCTGATTTTTTTTTTTTTCGTGATACGCAATGATATTATAGACGAACTATTCTGGGAGGATAGAAGCTACTTTCCTGGAAATCATGACGAATCAACTATGAATGTATTCATCCTTAGTGAGACAAAAGCAGAAAATCATGCAAACAACAACAATTTAACAACAATATTAAAACAATAAATACCTCCAGGACCGCCTAATACTAATGCAATAGTACTGATTTTCAATAATTATAAGACCATACAGATGAGTGGACAAATTGTTACATCTTACGTTCTTCTCATTTACCTGCTTAGCCCTTAACTCCATCCAGAGTAATCGCCCCCCCCCCCCATACCCCTATTGAACAGCTGTGCACTAATCTTTCCCATCCGTCGAGGTCCCAGGTCTCTGCAAATATTTTATAAAAGCACTTAAACTGAGATATGCCCAAAGAAAGATTTACAATCCTCACAGAGCACAATCATTATAATGAAGAGTTATTCAAATATATGGTATAAATCATGTCTGTGTATAAACTAATGTAGTATGTAGCTTGCTTATCTCAGGTGCGAATGAGTGAGTTGTGAAATTAAAAAAAAAAAGTGTTTATCATAGTTCTCCGCACCAGCCAGTTTTATATTACACAGGAGAAGATGAAACGAGAAATACAAAACAGAGGAAAAGAAAAGACAGACAAAGGAAAAGGAAAAGCGGAGGGGGGGGGGGGTTAACTTTTTCATTTGAACATGAAATAAAACTAAGCCTACATCTAGCTTCAATAGTAATATCTGATATACCTATAAACAGAGGAGATTTGATGCTAAAGAGGTGGAACAGACTCTTTTGAGTGGGGAATCAAACACTGAGGCAAAATATCCGATCTTTTCAATTAAAATGGCGATAAACAATTCTCCATCCCTCGTTTTGCTTGCTCAAATATATTGGCTGTATGCACCAATCATGATGACCCTTATTTTATTTCTTGCTCTCATCGATGCGAGGTTTTCAATGCAAAACAAAATATAGATACGAGTGGAGGGCATCCATCAGGTCTGGTGACAGCAGTACTCACAATATTTATTACAGACTATATGTCTCTTATCTTGTGAGTTAGTAATAACCAAGCGCAAATAAACACAAAAAGACTCATAGCGGACCAATTAACTCGATTTAATGTACTCAGACTACTCCAGACAATGATACTAGTGTCAAGACATATTATATATATATACTCAGTCACAAACGTTGTTATATATTGTGTCAGACATCAACATTACAACATCTCAGGACATGGACATGCACAGGCAAATCGACTGTGGAAAATAATTCTCATTTAAAAGCCCTACGTAGATAATGAACACAGATATAATACAAAAATAATAGAGAGTATTTATATAGCGCTTATCCCTGTAATTACAGGCTCTAAGCGCTTTACAATCTATTATTAGCCCGACAAACCCAAAGAAGACACTCAAACGTTCTCAGCTTCCTGGGAAGCATACAAGGCGGTTGCCTGTTAGACGCTCAAATCCTATCAGTCTAACAATATCAATCACTGTGTATAGTCGGGTACCAATTCAAACCTGGGTGGAGTCAGGAAATGTGTGTAAATTGTCTTTCCCAAGGACAAAATGTCGGGACCAGTCAGGATT
>JBCAUA010771066.1:0-14897 GCA_038406235.1 Peronia verruculata | reverse complement strand
GCTTTGGCAAGAGAATTCTCTCTTCACTTCTTATACACGGACACAATGCTGCTCAAAAGAAACATAGACTCTCTTAACATTCCACTTCACTGAAATTGTAGTGACATACTATAGAGAAATCCAAACTTGTCCACTGAACTTGTTCTCTGACAAATGCTGTTATACAAATAAGAAGAATTCTAAAATGACTTTATCCCAACTTGCCTGTGACACCATTACTGAAAACAATCAAAACATTTCATTTTTATGTCATTTTATATTTTTTAGATGTTAACTGTAAAAACATCAGTCATACCTTTTTTGTAATTTGGAGCTTCTCTCTTATATCATTCTCAAAAGACTTTGATCGGTGAATGATATGTCTTTCTGTTCCCGTCACTTCAAAAACAATGTGAAACAACCTATAGAAATGAAATAAAAGACAGCTTGGGAGCTTGTAAATTTCTTCTCCACCTAGGCATATGCTTCAGATATTCTAGCGTCATCCCTCAATTTATGCCCCCAAACGCAAAAGGACATGCATCTCTCCTTTTGGATGGTACTGAGTCTCTTGAGATGTCTAAAGTATTTTACAGACCTGCCTATCCTCAAGACAGCAGAGGGGGGATACTTGACTCAAAAAAGGGGGGAAAATCAGGGAAAAGGAGGGAAATTTACCAATCCATAGCTCCTACTTAGAATTATTAATTATAAATAACAACGATAAGGCACCAACACATGAACTTAATTAAAGTTCCATTCAATATAAATATCAAACATTTAGATCTGTATTTCCTACATTCTTTTCAGATTCTTACATGTACATGTATATAGTGGGCACTGGGCAGTCTTAGTTTCTGTCAATCATAGATCTGATGCATTTTGCACATTTCACAAAAGTTTGGGGTCACAATGTGGTAGCTTAATGGACAGCTTGCCACCCAGCATCCCTTCTTTCCCTTTGATCCACTGCTCTGACAACTGACTGGCGTTTAACATCTACACGCAGAATTTTATGATAGACGTGACAAACTGATGATTTGGAGATGACTTAGTGATGAGAGCTCAGAATAGTCTGCTTCTGATTGTAACAGTTAGTAACCTTAAATAACAGATTCTTGACGGTTCTGACTGCCCATAGGAAAGTAGAAGACAGTGGTAGGATTGAGTGTGGGTGGGGGATAGCAGTGGATGGGGAAAGGAAAACTGATCGTATCACTGATGCTTAGCAGTGAAGCAGTTAAATCTACTGCAACTGTGATGACTACCATTAAAAAAAAAAAAGTGGTGCAATAATAGTCATCTTTTATTAGACAATCACCCATGAGTGAAACAACATCTGTCATGACTGCTGGCACCGACATTCCACTGAATGATAGGTGGGTCAAATTTCACACCAAGATTGTGTCGGAATCACCAAAATTTTGGTCTTCTTTCTTTTATTTCCTCTTGTGTAAAGTAAACACAAAGACCCGTAGGCCTAGATCTACATATTGATGCAAGTTACCAGGATATCCTGCCATCCTCAGTCCGCGGTACAGATGACTCAGATATCCGTAAACAAACTAAAAAAGTTGTCAGCATCTAGACCAGGCTCTTTCCCTCTCGCGTCAGTCTTTGCTAAGACTGTGACCATGTTAAATGTTTTTGTCCAGAGATGACTTTCAGTTATTCACTTGATTCAACTGCTTGACAACATATTGACAGATGTGAGGTTAACACTATGAACTTCGCTTATTTCTCTTTCAATAAGTCACTGAATGACTAATCGGCTCTCACCAAATTCTATGAAGTAATTCTGTTTTCCCATTTATTGTCCCAAACTTTTTAGTGCATTATAGAATAATAATAATAGCACAATCAGCAAGTGGTCTCAGCAAAAGTTGCTTACTGAGCCAAAAATAAACAAAAAATCTGTGATGACCAAAAAGTTGGAAGTTTGGCATTCCTAACACAATAACCAGAATTATTGATCTAGCAAAGGTATTTCCACTTCCCTGGCCAGTTCAGCCTGTGAGTGCCTGGTAGCATAATGAAAAGAAAGGTTGCTACACTTACGATGCATTGTCTGGGTGCACTCTTAAATCAACAGTTGGAGTGTCTCCTCTTACGATGTCATAGATATAGCACACTTTCCGACCTCCCCTGATTTTCTTCACCTCTACTCCTGAGGAAGATATGAAAATAAAATAAATAATAACATAAAAACTGCTGTACTGCAGCCTGCATAGAATAAACAAAATGTTCAGAAAAAAAAAAAAAAAACCTTGACACAATGTAAATTTCTTTGAAAAAAAAAAATATGACCAGTTCTGATACTATAATGAAATATTGTTATTGCAACGTGATCATATATTTTATTATCTTATTTGATAATAACCTCCAGCACAACCGTATATCCTCCATGAGTGAAAGTCTGAGAGTATGTAAACACTTTTTCATCAACATTTACTTTTATCGTGCTAAAAAAATGGCATCTTGATGAAAATAACAGCTGAGAAGTGAACTGAAATACAAAAGACCATATGGATGTGGCTTAGCTATCTTTTCTATACAGATGATTTTACCTTCACACACACATAGCCAAACAAAGGACAAGACAAGGAAAAGAGCCTCTCAGGATCCTTCCTCACTTACTTTGTGGCTCATAGCGAGGGAGTGATGTTGCCATCTTCAAACTCTAAAACTCTTCTTTATGAATAATCTGTAAAAAAAAAAAAATGAGGACAATGTGTAAAAAAAAATGTGAGATCAAATAAAACATGTTGATGAATTTTGCAAGCTAAAAATTAAACAAAGAATGGACCATGACTATTCCAGAAACTTCATTCTAAAGCTCAGTCAAGATATCTCTAACTTCTGAGGACATCTGCATAATTACTTCTCTCTCCAAAAAATTTATTCTTTGTAAATACACTCAATCAGTTCTCTTTTGCTATTTAAATGTAATCCAGCAAAACAAATCTAATTTGTATTGTGTGAACAATGTATAACCCTGATGATTTGAAAAAAAAATTTTTTTTTAAAAATATCTTGCAGAAAAATTTGTAGTTCATAGTCGTACAAAAAATCTATTCCAAAAATCTACATTATCACATCTATTTGGCATGAAAACAAATATTCAGTTAAGTAATCAATCTTCAACTATTATGAATAATAAGGTCCTCAGGTCATTTGTGAGTTGGTTTGACCACATAATTGAAAAGCTGAGTATTGAACATCAAATACTAAAATTCTCAGGAAAACAGATGCAACATCAGTTTATTCAGAATCTAGCTCTTTCTTTGAGATAAACAATACTGAGTAATGAAAAAATATCCATTTACAAAGACCTATTACAGCTCTAGCAAAGAATTGTCTACAAGTAAGTTGCTTTTGGCAATTTCTTTTTTTTTCTCTTTTTTTTCAAACTGTAAAGTCCATTTATGCATCATCAATAAATTATTGATTTTAAATTTACTAAATACTAATTTCAATTTACAAATTTATCAACACATAAGACATGTTAGGCAGAAATCCTGGTTTTGATACACACGTTCTGCATCTCATGCACTAAATTTTGATAATCATCTGAGAAATACCTATGAGTTCATTATTGATTATCAAGTCAAATACTGAACACAAAAACAGTTAGGGAATCAGTAAGGTATCCAATATGCAATGCTAATATCTACTCAAAAATGCTGGTGTTGGATTGTAAAAAGAAAAAAAAAAAAGAACACTGTTTCATATACCAAACTGTGCTGCAGGCAAGATTAAGAACATATGGGCATGATGTATCTTTATTATTCTTGATGAGGATAGCGGGCTGAAAATGAGAGGTGCAGAAAAAGGGGATGGAAAAGATTAGAGTCAGTCAGAATGTATTGCTATCTCTCACAAACGGCGATGAAAGCAAAATTATTGAACAGTAAACAGGTCTCTCTCAACATGATTAATATGTAAAAGAAGCAGTAATGGCTATATTGAACTTGACTTCAAGGACTAAACTGCACATAACTGTTCACTGCAGTACCTTTGACTTTAATTCTCTTCCAAGTTGACCGAGGTGAAAAGATCAATCATACTTCTTATGTAGTGAAAATTTATACTTTTTGGAAACCATTTAATTACTGAAGCAGACAAAGATATTCAGTATTAGAACAAAAATTGATCTGAAAGACTGAAGTCTTTGCGTTTTCCCTGGAACATTCATATTGTATGTCATGTGAAGTAATATCATATAGCCATAATTGATTAAGATACACCCTGTTTCAGCTTATCATATTGGTCAACATCCAGTAAAAATGCCGACCAATTTCTGGAACATTTGATATTCGTAAAGTGAAATGTTTGTCCTTCAAGCTCTCTTGATCTGTCAAGTATTGAATTTTTTACCCCAGAAATGGGAGATCATTGTACCTAGACATATTACTTTACTTTACCAGACCAAAAAAGGGATTGAACAAGCACTGTAGCGAGGAAAAAAATCCCTTTTGCGCCCTTTGCTTGAAACATACACCTTGAAAAAAATCCAGAAAAATTATGATACATGTATAAAGAGATTGTTTTTTTCTTGCTATAATTTTATCAAATGTTTTGGCACCCAGTCTTTCAAATGATAAGAACTAAAGGGATATTTTTTACTTTACACTGCTTGCTCAACACATCTATTGTTTGGCAAAAAGAAGGAAAAGCCTAGTCAAAATGATCTCCCCTTACAGACAATCTCCCAATCCCATGAAAGTCCAGTTATTTTGGCTATAATTTAATTTTAAAGCACCTAACTAATGTCAGAAGAAATCTGGGGGTAGATCTACAGTTTTGGAACATTTGCTGTGACAGCAATCGACTCTTCACCTGATTTTTAAATGCCAAGTATTATTCAAAATGTGTAACAAACACATATGGGAGTTCCAAAGCATATTTGTGTTTACATCTGGGGACTTTTCTTCCACTGAATGGGAAAAACAACAGGCACATTCTAAACCCTCACCCCTAGATGCCTACTCCCTTGACTGCAGCACACCCTCCCACTGTTTCATCACTCAGAGTGCCAGTATGTAGAACTGGAATAAATATACAGACTAGATCTTGTTGTGATTGTTCTAAGACTGCAACAGCAGACAAAGTTTAGATCTAAAGAACTGGAGAGAGTTAGTGCCCCTTGAAGGTGTTTCCTTTACTACAAAAGAGTGTAATTTATTATGTATTTATGAATTTATGGGATAAATGAATTAAATAGTCTTATCAAGAGCTTTTTTTTTTCTCCATTAGAATTTAAAGTTTGATAAGTGTTTAAAACTTGGTAAGTGAGGTGTGGTGTGCTGTGAGATAGGACAGGTGATAATGCATGATGCGTGGTGATTCATGTAAAAGTACTGGTCAGTGGTGTATTGTAGTTAGCATGTAGGCGCCCCCCTAGACCTAAGACACTGTGCACCACAGTCACAGTTCAAGTTGGAGACAGGGGAATGTAAGGTGGGCTCAAGTGAGGCCTAGGTTAATGAAACATGATTATGACAATGACCATACATATGTGTGAAAGGGGGTGAGAAGGCTGGGCCAACATTAGGCTTGGGGTCATACTATTAATAGGCCTACTGCCAGCTAACAATGCACAGGTTAGCCAGAAAGTCGGCTTTTTAATGTTTTCATGACACATAGCAAGTGAGGACGACTGACAACAGTTACTATTCAAATGAACCAAAAGTGAATCGATACTGTTTTTGCGGGACATTGGTGCAAACCCATTCTGGGGAATACCTCCCAGAGCAATAAGCAGATTAATAATTTTGCCATGTACACAGAAAGTCCAGTTACCTTAGCTTTATTTTAAAGCACAAAACTAATGTAGTCACTAGGATTTGGGAAATTGCAAGTTGAACAAGCAAACCTGAGTGTGTTACTGAAAATAAATTAGTATGTTTAAAGAACGGCTGAAACCAAACTATGTGAGGAGGCTGTGTTGAACGGAAGATCCTGTTATGCCATGATCGTTCTGGCAAGGTTCCACTGTACTGCATTTTCACGTTTGCAATGGAGTGGGATGGGAAGAAAGAATGTGATTCAAAGCATGCGCCCGACGCCTTGAAGTCTACCATTCTAGTGGTTTTAGCTTAAAAGAATCACAAGAAATTGCCAGAATGCAATATTGCCTCAGTGATATTGATTTAAGTTTAAAAAATGACACAGTGGACAAACGCCGTATATCAAAAGAATATATCCTCTTCCCATATTATAGCTCTAAAACATTTTCTAAAGGCCTAGCCATACAAATGAGCTTGCTAACAATTTTCAATGATGGGCATACTATCAATTGAAAAAAACTTTTTTTTTTCAAATTTTGTTTTGCTGTTCCAGTTTCAAACTTTTCCAATATGTTCAAATTTTAAGCATTGAGTTCCTCAAAATCTTCTCCATGAAATTCAAGTAAATTGCTAATCTGTAATTGAGCATATCCTGTATTTATACACAAGATGACTTCCTACTTAATCATGCCGCAATGATTTTTATAATGACTGGCTCCTCTGGCATACTGCTTGCTTTGTTGCCAAAAGTTAAACGATTTATCTACCCCAGTTCTGTCAGTCTTTATGAGACAGTCTGTACTTGTCAATGGTGAACCCCTGTTAGATGGAATGGAAGCAAGAAATCAAAGGTCACAAGTCCATTCAAGTCTTCTCAACTGCCTTGAGGTCTGTAATCCAACATAAATAAGGATGCAGGTTGTTGCTGTGTTGAGGTTTAATGACACATCAGCATGATTATGGCTATATTGTGCCAAACACTGTAACTGACACATTAACACATCAAGAAGAAGGGGAGCATGTCTATGTTCCCCCAGTCATACCATGTGTTATGTCATGTCATATATGTCAGGTCATATGTCATTTCATGTCATGCCACACATCTTGTCACATGTCATGCATCTGTCATGGCATATATGCCATGTCATATGTCATGTCAAGCAATATGTCGTGTCATATGTTGTGTTATATATAGTGCTTTGTTCTTTGAACCCCAAGTTTCAAGTTTCTGACTGAAACATACACCCCTTCTTTGAACTCCAAGTTTCCAGTTCCTAACCCACCATTGTTTATCTGTGGAATTATTTTTAAAAAAAAACAAAAAACAAGCTTCTAACTTTAGGACCATAATCATCATTAGCGAATGTCCTATTTTGTTTATTTAGGACCGAGAACACCCAACGAACAGGTTAGATCAATAACATCATATGCCTGGGGGAACATAGACCTGGGGGAAACATCGAGTGCCTCCCTCTTCGTCTACTCTTCATCTGATTTCGAACTGCCAAGGGTCATGTATCATGCGTAACTGACATACGGGGTCTCCGAGTTATATTTAACTTATATTTGCCTATATGCGAGAAGGCTAGGCGGTGGACTTCCCTACCTTAAGAGGCCAGGGGGACCATTACGTCATTAAAAAAAAAAATGAAGGTTCTAACATTCAAACTTCCTATTTATTATTTCCCGATGATAAGATCCGGAGCTCGAACCCATAATGTCCATGGCGCTAATTTTTCGCCGGGTAGCAAACGCCTTACTACACAGCCACGGCGATTCCATTCTTTAGAGTCATGCCACCCATCACGAATTCGTATTCCTTGACCTCTACCTATGTCGTAATGGCACCCGTGAAGCTGAGCCCCTAAACCCCTCCAAACTTCTCGGGATGTTTTCCTTTGTCACTCTCGTCCACTGCTTCCTCTTGATGTGCCTTGCAATAATTATAAGTTATTTCCTTCATTTGTAACACGGTCTATCAAGCCAGTCTTTCTTAAAATTTGTGTTTTATATCTTATTGTCAAATTTCCCACAATGACACCCCCCCCCCCCGAAAAAAATAGAGGGGGAACCAGAAGGAGGGGGGGGGGGAGAAAGAGAGAGAAGGAGAGACCAACAGATCAGCCGACAGACAGACAGACTGGTCGTCTGAACGACCGATCGACCGACCGAATGATAGACAGACAAACACACAGACAGACGGACAGAAACATATGCAGCGAGATGGTTGGGTGCGTTTGTGCATAAAAATTGAAATCAAATTTAAAACAAAAACAACAAAAAAAAAAGAACCAAATGCATAACTCACATTTCCTTTTGTGGATCAATAAAAGTTATCTCCTTATCTCCTGTGTTTAGCTTATCTTTCCATACCCTTACCCCAAGTCTCTGGGTTCTGTACCTCACTAAAAGCTCAGTGTCCGACTTAATCAGTTATTTCATCTTAAGAATGTGTTAAGTGTTTCAAGCAGATAAGATAAGTTTTGTTGTTTTGTCCGAGAGAGAAAATTCTTTCTCAATTGATGGCCAAAACTATACTGTGTAACATAACAGGTCTACACTCAAACTCATTCGATACATACATATTACAATGTCGTAAGTAGTAGTATCAGAGCTAGGCCTAGACAAGAGTCGATGCTAAAGGTCAAATGGTGAATCGTGGATGGATAATAAAATTAAGTTTCTGAGAGGTTTTCTGCTGTTAGAAATAAAAATTTCATTGTAGCGAAGCAACGAAGTTTGAGATTATGTGGTAGTTGAGCCATTTTCTAGAGTCCCCCCCCCCCCCCCCCGTGGGTTCGGGGTTTATAAGTAGTTTCCCTGCTCCCACCTGCAGGCGGTGTAAGCTCGTCATCGGTGGGGTGTCTCCCATGGAGTGCCATTCTCGACATTTCATGGGAGACATCTCCTCTCTCTCTGTTTCTCCTTGCACCTGTCTTCTGTCCCGCTTTCTTTCCTCTCTTCCTCTTGACGCGTAACGTATCGTACCGTGTTTGGCACAATACAGCCGTAATCTTGCTAATGTGCCGTTGAACCCCAACACAACAGCAATAGAGTCCCGGCCACACCGGGATCATGAACTCCGATGTCCGTCACCCACCTCCTTTCTTTTACCAAGAGATCGAGCTAGTACTAGCTGATTTGTGTTTGATCTAAATGTAGTTGACAACTATTAGACAAAGCGTGACATTGCTTTTATGGCATAAAATTACATTATTCTGCTTGATTCTCTTATGTTCTATTTTAATTATATCTTCCAAGAAGCATGCATAGGAAGAGATGAAAAGACAACATCTAGGAATGGACAAGAATGAGATTGCTGAATTTTGGAGGGCAGTGAATGACAGAGAGGATTGGAGGAGATTAGTGGCCTCAGCTTTGTCGATACAACAAGGTTAGAAATCAAGGGATAAAGGAAAATGAGGCTGAAGGATTGAGGACGTCCTCGACAAGTCTTAAGTATAACAAATGTCCACTTCACTCCTTCCGGAATAGTCCTTTTAATGATTAAGTGGGTGGGTGGAGCCATTTTCATACAATAATTAAGCTTAATACTCAGATACAGACACACACATACACACACACACACACAGTACACACATAAAAAAAAAAGATCATATTATGACTATGTCACGATTTGTTCACAGTTAAGTGGGGGAAACAAACTGATAGGCCTACTCTTATTGTCTTTGAGCACTCGGGAGTGCAGAGCGCGTTTGTCATTCTTTCACAGAAACGCCTGAGCTGGCTTGGTCATATCAGGCGCATAAAGCCATGTCATATGGTGAGCTCGCTACCGGCTCCCGACCAACTGGAAGGCTTGTACTGAGATTCAAAGACGTTTGTAAACGCGACATGAGAGCAGGTGACATCAACATCAACCCAGCAGATTGGGAAGCTGCAGCTGCAGACCGCAACAGATGGAGGCTCGCTGTCAAGGCAGGCATCCAAGTAGCAGAGCAGAAGAGAGAGGACCAATTGAGAGGAGAAGCGACAGTGCAGGCAGCAGAGGGCGGCATCAGCACCCACAGAGTCAGGCGCTGTCTACACCTGCAGCAACTGCTACAAGGCCTGCGACTCCAGAATTTAACTGTTCAGTCACAGCAGGCGCTGCAACTCGACCATGGACTAATCCAAGGCGCATAACCATTGCCTCCTGAGACAGACGGATGCCAACAACTTTTATGGTGTTGAACAGTTTTCTATAGTAGGGAATCGAATATGACATGGTGAGGCGAAAGAGCAGCGACGTTACAAAAATAGTGACCAGTACTATTCTTTGTAAGCACTGAATAGAAAACGAGACATGGCCGACAGGACAAATGTAATAATAAGAAAAAAAAAAAAAGCAATAATTTACAGCAAACGTTTTCATGGCCCTACGAAACAATATTGAAGATTTTTAAAAAAATCGGAAACAAGACAAGAGTAGTATTCTTTTATTACAACATGGGGCCCTGTTTTACATCAATATATGGCCGGATCAAAAAAGTGATTAAGATTTAAAAAAACAACAACAACATTTACGATGTACCCAAATTTAGATCTAACTGTAATAAATCTAGGTGCAATGAACATGTCTGTGTGTGTGTGTGTTTGTGTGTGTGTGTATGTGTGTGTGTGTGTGTAACACACATTGTAATTATGGTCGTCAAATCAGGGGCCTAACACTGAAAATTTAATTACCGAACCAACGCTCTCATTTGCAAAACAATGGTAGTCTATAAATGCTGCACGTTAGCCATCGAAACTCACAACTCGATTGTTGATGTGCGTGGCTATGGTAACCAACATTTACGCAACAATCGCTCCCTCCTGCGCAGCATTTCTGTAGAATTTGCCAGGAAAACGTACCATATGGTATGCCAGATGGCACATAATGGAGACCGGCGTTAATTGATAAAAGATGTACTCTATAAAATGTAGGCTACTACCGTTGCGTTAAACGCTGTTCAATGTGGGAACTCTTCAGCATAATTCGAAATATTGTCAGGGTTGCCAGTTTGGCTCTTTCAGTGTCAAATTCCAGAAAATTGGAGAATTTTGAATTATTTTGGCAACCAAGTTGTAGTTTGGAATTTGGAGATATTTTCGGCTCTTTCAGCCAGCAAAGGACATTAAGTCTGTATCATATTTTTGCATCGTCTTTTAGACTTGAACTCATGCACAAGAGTCTAAGGATGAGACTATATAAAATCGACGGTGAAAAGAAAGCTCTAGAGGAATGTGTAAATTTTTAGATGTGTAGAAATACAGGATTCGGAGCAGAGACGATTTGAGGCATTATCGAAAATTCACAAACTATTCTATGTTCCCCCCCGCCCTCCACCCCACCCATCCCTTCACCTCTCTCTTTCTCTCTCTCTCTCTCTCTCTCTCTCTCTCTTTGTTTATTTGTTTGTTCAAAGTAGTAATGTACTGCAGTAGACTGTCCTCTTCTCATTCAGTGGTTTATATTCCATTCTAGAGTGTTCAGTGTCTCATAAGTAGACAGGAAAGGACTGGCGGAGGGGAAGAGTTTGATTTGTGTTGCGTCGCTTGTCCTGTACAAACTAGCGCAAGTGTTAATTATTGAACGATGACATTTCACTATTGATTGGCTAAGTCTACCTCCCCACCGCATTTCCAAACAAGCAAAATTAACAGAAAAAAGGACAGATTTTCATTGACCTTCATCTGTTGGCTGTTATAATACTCCATCTTTGATCAATAGTAGGCATACAATGCCACTTCTCTCTCTCTCTTTCTTTCTTTCTCTCTCTCTCTTTCTCTCTCTCTCTCTCAGTCTGACGATACCTCCCTCAAGTTATATTAATTTCGTGTGTATCTTATTCATTTTCCTTCTTTCTCTCGTTGCCTTCTTCTCTCTCTCTCTCTCCTCTTTCTCACTAACCTTTCCCTCCCAATTCTTTTTCTCCCTACTCCCCCCCCCCCAGTTTCCTTCTTTGCTCTTTCTCTCTCTCTCTCTCTCCCCCTAGCCTACTCTCAAGGCAGACTAACGCACACACCCCAGGCAACCACTTAATTGTACCATCATAGCTAAAAATATGCCACATTGTGACACTGTGACTAATAATAATTATAAAAAATGTCACACAAAATTCAATACCTTCACAGCTTTTCACATTGATCTATCCAAACGTTATTTTCTGCATTACTGACATACTGTCTTTCAGCAGTTAGCAGTGAAGCAATCGACTATCGCTGCCCTAGAACAATGTCGCTGTCCGGGGAAAATCTCCAGATTTCAAATTTCCACCCATATAAATTATCACCAAAATCAGACAGCTACATGTACTTATAGCCGAGATAATTGTACTTTCCTAAGATTGAAAGGCAAACAATGTCACAAACCAGACCTGTTTAAAAATGCGCAGCTGATGTTTGAAGGTATTTCCGCGCAAGAGAGCTATCAGATAGGCTTAATATTAGATTATGTTATGAAAAAAAGAAATGTGCCACTAGAATTACAATTATATAAGCGCTTTCGTACGGCAGTGACAAGACATTGGTTAACATTGCTAAACCTTGTTGATTACCACTGCTCCTGAACCGTATATCACCCAAACCCTGTTAGACCCCCACCAAGCCACGTGCGTCCAAACCATACATGAACTATGTCGGCCACGATTGGATCACGAGCTGGTAAGCAGTACAATCACAACTTGAGATAGCCGTTCACAGGTGAATGAAAGGCGGAACAGAACGTATCCGTAATCACAACATCCATGACCTACAATCGCCTATTTCACTCATGTAAACAATTCCGTGACCTAATGATAGAGTCGTCATGGCTAGCGTACCTTCAACAGAACCCGGTTTCGGTGTACATAAACCTTTCTATCTCCTTAGGGATGATTGTCTCGGATGAACACCCATTCTCTCTAAACGAAATGTTGAAGAAATCGAGATATAATTTTGGGATCGAACTTTTAACACATATTGAATAACTATGAAACAGTTTTCAAAGACTGTGCCGATGCAAACGATTGTCTTTTGACATTGTGGAAAACTGCCTTTTGAATGATTAGCTTCCTTCGGTCATTAAATGACCATGGGTAATGTACTTACGGGTACCTTATGGTCATTTATGAAAGAAGGAAGCCCAGAGGAGCAGAAAATTTCCTTTCCTGTTTCATGGCTATAGAAGCCAATGCAGGAGATATAATTATTATGTCTTACCTACAAAATCACAACTGGACGTGATGTGAAAGGAGCTATTTTGAATAGGTTGAAAAATAATTGAACTGTGTAGAACAAAGCCGTTGTGTCAGAGAACGTAAGAGTGAGAGGTGATTTTAATCGATCGGTACATTATAACTACCACATAGGCTAATGTATCGATGTGCCAAATCTATGCCACATATCAGGAATAATGCTCCTACCCCCCTCCCTCCCCCCCCTCCGCCCCCTCTTCGCTGAAATCCCCCTCTTTGTTTAGTGATTCCATAAATCGTGGAATGCATTCTACGATGTCTGGTGGTTCTTAGAATTTCTACGTCAAGGAGTTTATCCCTTGTAATGTGATGTCCTCTCATTAAGGTCATCTTTGATCTACAGCTGCCTCGTATGTTCCTAAACATTCCTGATTGTTGTTTGATCACCGTGTTTGAAATGCCGTTTATTTACTTACTTTTTTAAAAATTATTATTATTGAAACAGTTTCGTCAATAAATCAATTACAGGAATAGAATTAATCGTTCAACGAGAATGTCCTGGATGAGGAGATGATGAGTAAAGGAGAAGATGGGGATGAGTAGAGGATGAGAGGAGAATGGGGGAGAAAATAAGAGGAGGATGAGGAGAGATTAGGGAGAAGATGAAAAGAAAGACGAGAGGGATAGAGGGATAGAGGAGTAAGACCATCTCTTAGAGCAGAAAAGGACTGGAGTGTATGCATTGAACAGAAAGATTTGAACGAGACAGCGAAAGAGAGAAAGTGGAAAATCGTGATTGTGTGTGTGTGTGTGTGTGTGTGTGTGTGTGAGAGAGAGAGAGAGAGAGAGAGAGAGAGAGAGAGAGAAGATATCTATATGTATTATATATATATAGTTGGATGGATGGATGGATGAATAGATGGATGGATGGATGGATGGATGGATGGATGGATGGATGGATAGTGGATGGATGGGCAAAGGAGTGAGTGAGTGAATGGATGGATGGATGGATGGATGGATGTTGGATGGATGAATGGGTGGATGGAAAAAGAGAGAGAAAGGTAGCAATAGATTGGCACCCCGATATAGCAATGCCACTTTCAACAGTAAAAGGATTTTCACTGCCTACTGTGCTGTGGAGTCAAGCAAGCGAATCTGTAGTTAAAAGAGAACTTTTAAAGGAGGTTGTTGGCTGACACGATTCACAGTTGTTCAGGTCACCCTACCCAAAGCCTTTCCCCTTAAGGCTGAACTATCAACTTTGCTTGATCTAATACTACAGAATGGCATTGGGATACGTACAGAACTTCAGTTAGATTCTACACTCTCCCTTCCCCCTCCCAGTCTGGTCTTACTTGTTTTGTAACAATGTAATTATAATTATAACCTTCCTCTCCCAACTTCTCTAGCTCCTCTCTTGTTTGTTTGTTGTTGTTGTTTTTTTCTTGTTTATCGTATTCCCCGCCCCCTTCCCCTTTCCATCCTCGCCCCCTTTCCTTGGCTCATCGTAGGCCTCATGTTGCCTGTTGAGGTCACAAAAAAAAAAGGGGGAAAAAAAATCGCCGGGGGTGGGGGGAGGGGGAGGGGAAGAGAAAAGAGGGGGAGGGTGAGAGGTGAACAAGTGGAAGGTTACCAACAGAACTGTTTCAGCGGTAGAAAGATCTGCAGATGGTGGTGCTATGCCAACGTTTTTATTCTTTCTTTCTTTTTCTTTCTTTCTTTCTTTCTTTTTTTCTTTCTTTCTTTCTTTCTTTCTTACTTTCTTTCCTCCTTTTATTCATCCTTTTTTCTTCTCTTTTTTTGTTTCTTCTTCTTTCTCTCGCTCTAACCTCTCTTTGATTCGGTCTTGTTCTTTTCCTTCCTTAATTCTTCCTCTATTTTGCCTTCTGCTTCTCGTCTATCTATCTATCTATCTATCTGTCTATCTATCTATCTATCTATCTATCTATCTATCTATCTATCTATCTATCTA
>JBCAUA010770955.1:0-14898 GCA_038406235.1 Peronia verruculata | reverse complement strand
CACACTGCGCTGGGAGCAGTGAAAATTGTGGGGTCAGTTGACACCTTACTTTGCCACACACAAATGAATTTGCCCAAAAAAAATTAATGATAAAAAAAAAAAAATAAATAATAATAATAATAATTAACCAAAACCAAAACAAACAAACAACAACAACAACAACAAACACGTTTTTCTTGTCATTTTTAAAAATACCCTTTATATACGACTCATTCAAATTCATTCTTGCCTATGTATTGATAACAACTCATACCACGCCAGCTAATCTTTTGAACATTGATTATACGCTAATGTGTGCCTGTGTGTAAAATCAATAACAGTTTTAATAAGGTGTTTAGCAGTCGATCATAGGCAACACTAATTTTTCCGCTGAAGTCAACAGACTGTAACCAATTGGTCTGACATCGACCACAATCCTCCGCAGCCCCAAAGTCAAAAATGCCTCGTAAACTTTTACCCTACTCGGGACTACATTCAATCACGCTGAGTTTAATTCTTAACTAAATGGGTCTATTCTTTTGATTAAGAGGTTTTCAGCCATGTCACAGTGGTCTTGCGAATGCTGGTGATGTAATTACAGTTAGCTCTGAGTGGCTGAATTATAGCATCATTTCTGTGTTATATTAAATCTGTGGGAGAGAGAGAAGTGCGTTATTATTTGTTTTGTTTTGTTTTTCTGCTGTATAAGATAACTGTGATTCTGTTCTTTTAATGAAAAGGTGTTTAACGACAGTGCTATAATCTGGAAGGTACAGAACAAAAATGAGTGCAGATATGATGAAATAGGTTGAAGAAACTCCAGTAGAGCTTCAGAAATGGTTAAGAGGTGGGGGCAGAGGGGTAAGGAAAGACGGCAAGGGATGGGGGAATAATAATAACTGATGTATCACAATCACATTTCTATGGCAACACGTGGGTGGGGTTATTCTGTAAAAAGTTATATGGGCAGATATTGAACGATTCTGAGTGACTAAGTTCCCGTCAAACAGACATACTTCCCTGGCACTTCTAAAGTAGAAACACACACACACGGAGAGTGAGAGAGAGAGAGAGAGAGAAATCGTGTTGGTAGTGTATGTTACGCATCAATTAGGCTAAACTAATACTCAAGTTAATTGTCTAGTAATGACATAGAACAAAGCAAAACGCGGTCACGATGAAGCAGCGACAGCCTCAATTCATGTATAAGTCTGGAACAAACTCATCAAAGCAAGTTAATGTAACGCACTTAAAGATGTTTATATGGACACTGAAAAGCAAGTAAACACCGTAAATAGGTCTTTAACAGTTACAGCACAGTAAGTCTGTGGCCATAACCAAGTGGGCGATCAACTTTGTAGGTATGCAATAGATCAACAAGAATGTTAATCTTCTGCCTTTTATAACAAATTTTTTTTCCAGATTGACTATTTCACTTAAATCCTGTTAATAATGATAACTGATAGTGCTATCAATTGATTTTTACGTGAATAATATAAAACGGCCTGCAAAGCACTTTAGTACATTTGAAGTACAAAACTATAACGATTAAAGTGATTTCTACGCTGGCTCCGTGTTTTAAGCAGCATATATACGTTTGTTTGTTTGTTTGTACGGAGCAATTATTTGGCTGACAACATAGACATATTATTAAAGTAAGTGTCTGGCTGACTGTCAAAAATCGCTCAAAAGGCTAATCCTCTGGTTCTCTGAATCAGTATTAGTTAGTTAGTTCGTTTGTTTGTTTTGTCTGACTGGGATTTTGGACTCAGACAAATGTAAAAGCTAACTACTACTGTAGAATTAAGTTAAAAAATATGATCCAGATGTAGCCTATACCACACGAATTTTCTTTCACGGCATCTCAAAATATTTTCCATTTGCCTGTAGATTTAAAACGTTTCATTTTTGTTCCCATTTTGCAGGCTTTCTTTCCAATAAGTGAGTTTATTTTGGTTTTTAAGGATGGAAAAGGGGGGGGGGGGGGTTAAGAGGCTTGCAAGTCATAATGGAGACCACTGTGGAGGAGATGATTTTAACCATACAGTCGAATTTAGCGCGGTAAACGCGAAAAAAAAAAAAAAAATGAAATCACTCATGGTTGCCATGGCAATTGTCGAAATCTTGAATTTTCGTACTCATTTGCAAATATTACGATTAATAAGATTCCACATTTTTCAACCGATTTGCTTGACATTTTGCATACATGCTTTTTAGTTTAGTTTTGTTGTTGTCGTTGCTGTTGTTGTTTCACATTTTAATTTAAAAATCGGCATATGAGAAGATCAGGTATTATTCTAAAATTTGACTTCAAACCGCAAATCACTCAGCGATTTGAAATGTCATTTTAAATCATTTGTTTGTTTGTTTGTTTTGTTTTGTTTCGTATTCATGCCGAGTCTAATTGCAAGGGTTCCAAAAATTGAAAAAAAAAAAAAAAGGCGCTCCCATAAATTTATACTGAAAATCCTCATTTTGAGAAAAACAAACAAACCAACAAACAGTCATGGTGAACTTTTTTTCTGAAAACATGTTTATTTCACCTACTCACGTAATAAAGATCAACCCATGCTTTATTTTCTCTGTCTTATGTTATTGTCTTTTCTTTGAGCTCCATTCACATTTTTCCTCTGTTTTTGCTTCCTCACCCTTATCAGTAAAAGGACTCTCGTTGAGCCCCTCAGGAATCCGTCAGGCCTTTATTTGACCGCCATATCTTCGGCGGTTGATGGCAAGAGTGTCTCGACTCGTGCTATGATGTCTACTTTGTACTCTGAAGCGGAGAAATAGAGAAAAGTATACTCTCATTCGGCCGTGAGAGCCTCCTTTTTGAGGACCTGGTGAAAACTTTCGTTAGCAGTTGTTGAGGTTAAGGCAAAAAGTCAACCAGTGTCCATTCCTAGCACTGAAGGTCAAGACATTACATAGGAAAATACCACTCGATTGTACCCTTTCTTTCATGTCCTCACTTACACTGCAAATCATCTAATAAGACAGCGAAAATATATAATAAACTTACGAATCTTCTTCTTCTTTTCTTCTTCTTCTATTCTCTCTCACTCTCTTTTGTAAATACATTTACCAAATCACTTAGTTATCGGTATAACACTATACTAATCACTTTAGATCAAAGGATTTCAAAACCTCAACAGGTCTCTCACGAAATAGCAATTGTATTTCGGCTTAAGATTTACTTTCAGATTTACCAATAAATTCATCTATATCTGCCTATTTCATAAAATGTATACCATGTGAAGAATTCTTCTTCTTATTTTTGTTCAATTTGTTGTAGCAATGCAATCCCAAGAATGTAGAATATGTCTCCTGCTTATTGGCATGCCTCGTTCTGTCAGAAGAATTATTGTGTGTATATGTGGGTGGGTGGGTGGGGGCGGGGCGGGGGAGGGGCGTAGAAATGTTGAGTTTTGGAAATTTTCTCTGGACAGTGGCGTCTCCACATAGACTTTTTCTCTGATTTTCACAAGGGGAATATTTACACGAGACCTCTGAAATATGATCACCCTTATCTGAGAAGGCTGAATGTCCGACTTCCTCACTTCAAAAGGCGAGAGATTGTTGAGTCAATGTATGAAACAAGCAGTTCGAAATCTTTTCCATCATAAGGATGAATCCAAATTACCCTTATACCTCAGACACGATACCACCACTGGATTTGTAAGAGAAAGATTTATGCAGGAAATTATCTATATCATCTAGGATCTCCCCTCTAATGTAATAAAGAGAATAATAAAATAAATCATTAAGTCTCAAAAGCAAGAACATTAAAGAATATTAATTGTTAATATTTAGCACTTCACAAAATAAAAATGCACCAGCCCTCAGTCACAGACGTTGCTCTCTATCTCTCTACATTTTGTTCAATAATACACCCTTTAGCAGAGCCCAGGCATACTCCTTGACGTTCTTCTATTCATCTTTTTATTTATCTTTATCTATTTAATTATTTACTATTGACTGAACTGTCGGCTGATTGACTGATGTATTTATCTATTAGGCAATGTTTTCTTGGTCATTTATGTGCATATATTTACTTTGTTTATTTATTTACATATTATATTTTAAGTCCATCCTTGACTGTAAATATCTTGGGCAGTATAACGGACATCACCTCACAAGGTAAATAAGAAAATGATCCTTCAAATGCATTTTAATTCAGGTCTTGTTTCTAAAAAACACATGTATTAAACTGGAAGAAATTGACACCTGAACTCCTTGTTCTGTGCATCCTTTTAGTTAGTTAATTCCCCTGGGCCAGATATTTCTCTCCATCTTTGTTTTGCTGATTAATTGTGGTTCCAACATCATTAATTGTTTCCTCATAGTATGTCCATAACTTATTCTAAATACCATGCCATGTGAATCTCATATTGAAAAAAAAAAGAAAAAAGAAAAAAAAATGTTATTAAACTGAAATGATTTAATTGAATGTAAGAAATGACATTTTTTCATCATGTTTCTATTTCATGTATTGTCACTTTCACATAATATTAAATTTATCATGATCAGACTAATGCATTACTTGTACATTCATGAAATGTTATAGTTTATCATAATTGGACTGCGAAACTGACATAGTAATTGGTTGTGCCAGATTTTATAGTCGCTGGGGTTCGAAATTAGAGATTCAGATTTTGTACCTTAAAGATAACACAAAGGTTATGCATTGCTATTCCATTCTTCTTCATGCTGGGTTCCTTAATTCATTAAATAACCATGAATGTCTGTTGTATATTATTTATATGATATCAGTTTTCTGATGTTTCAATGAAAAAAAAAATATATGTATGATTTTTTCCTCAAGTCTCCTTTGAGCATTTTTAAACATTGATTATGATATATTGTTTATCTTGTACTCATTTCTATGTAACTCTGTATTTTGCACAAAATTCTATATGTCTCTCAATCAGAACATTTTCACATCTGATTTGAAAATGATTGTCACACCATACAAGATAGATCTGTCACAATTTTAAATGGTTGTTTTTAGTTTATAATTTTACATTAAGAATCCAAGCATAAAATTTTTTAAATATTTTTCTAAATCAGTAGATCTACATCTGCCCATCTAATTCAAGAAAAATTGTCAAACTAAAAGGAATAGTGATTATCTGAATATATGATAAACATATCAACCAGTACATAATTTATGGCTTGATATCAAGCATTATCACTGTAATGCATTTAACACTTCCAAACTATTTCTGTTTCTTTTCAAAATCAATTACTTCAGCTTTGGATGGTCAGCACATTTTACTCACTGTTGCGTAACTGATTCACTTTGAAGTTAAAGAGCTATGCTGATGAAACAATAACTTGAATACGCAATCCTTTTCCGTAATACACCTAAGTGAAATCAGAGGTATTTTGATATCAAATAATTATGTAAAAAGCTTGTATATGACCAATATGGCACAAATGTTAGCTGCCACCATGTTCCTAAGAATTCACTAAATGACACAAATGAACTGGAAGAGAAAAAACAAATCAAATATCCTTAAAATTTATTGCCACAAATCACATAATGGACATGATGATGAGATACAATTCACATATTTTATGCGCTGTGTTTTATCAAAATACATTTTCACATTACATCATATGTATGGGACATGATAAAATATACATAATTTTAAAATCTCTCCTCTCATTCTTCAACTGTTTGGCATTGCATTAAATGTACACAAGTAAAACCCCATCAAACATCTCTGCCCATTTTTATGGCACCTTGAAGCTAAATGAAAAAGTAAGTTAGGAGCCAAAATCCTAGTAGACCCAATTCATATTACAAGCCAATTTGACGTGCTTTTATTTTGAGGCTTCTGCTGTTATAATATCAGTGTGTGCAAGATCATAATTATAAAATCATAAGCATAATTTTCACTAATTACTCACTGAAACACTGCCATATAGGAAATAATAATTTTAGCAGTATGAAGCTGGAAAAAAAAAAGACAGATGATAGGGAAAAGCAAAGACAAGTTTCAACAAATTTGCTTTTGAAAAGGAAATATCAAAATATATTCCTGCTAGTCACTTACATCATAATTTCATTGTTTCTGTCATTCTTATATGGAGAATGAGATCTCGATGTCAATTATGCCACAAAAGACATTACATTTTAACAAAACCATGTGAGTGCTGTGGTAAAAGAAATAAATATACCATTTAATAACCAAATCCATTAATCAAAGAAAATAAATTGTTCTTTTGAAAGCATCACACAAACCAAAAGCTAGCAAAAAGAAACATTTTTGTATGGGAAAACAACTTGCGATTATTCAATAAAAAATTATTTTTGGGGGGAAATAATGCCAGATCTCTAAGCGCAAACACATTTTGAAAACGTGAGACAATAAGGAACTTCAATAATTTTCAAACTTATTGCCTTATCAAAAAAAACAACAAAAAAACTTAAATTATGGGTTGATGAATGTATGAAGTTGAAGAATCCATTTGTGAAATATAAGATGCCAATCTATGCTACAGCTTCAAAGTTAATGAACTGCCAATAAATGCAGAGGGGTTTTTAATTAAACAAAACGGCTTTTTCAATTAATATCAGTCATCGACTGAGAGGGTGATTGGACACTATGAACAAAAGAATCTGTGCTGCATTAGCACATCAAGTATAAATCAACTGAAAATAAAACATTCATGGAACACAAAGGAATTCACGATTATCATGATTTCTATACATAAGGTTCATAGAAAGATAACATCATTAAAAACGGGGGAGTTGTTACTGTGAGGGTATGATGGATAGCAATGGAATTGGCACCTCATGATACAATCAATCATGATTATGTTGCCATCAATCATTGGGGATGAAAATCAGTCAATAAATAGAGGAAAAATGAAAGAAGAGCAGCAATGATTATATGATAATTAATCAGTCTGTGACAACAGGTTACACTTGGCCATTATGTGCGGGATGAGTCTTGGGGCAACATATAAATTAAGGACAGGTCTTTGTGCACAGGAATGAATTATCATGAGGAGATAACCAAAATTAATCGTAATACTAATTAAAATCATAAATTTACTGATTCAATTTAATTGTAAATAATCATCTTGTTTCAACAGAAACAAAAACTATTCCAACATTGTTTCTTCATAAGAACTCAGATATATTGTTAATGGTCAATGACAGTTCTGGGCATTTTATGTAAATATGTACAAAATGTGTGTTTTTTTTTTTTTTAACTGGCATGGGAAAAGTCAGAAATATCTGCCTGGACACACAATCTGACCGACTCAGAACTTACTTCAACATAAAATGAATAAAATGACAAGGTTTAATGGGGCGAGAGGGACAAAACTACTTAAATTGGAAAATCTTTTTATTCACAAGACCCACTCCATCATGTTGATTTGAAAGTTGAACAGACCAATGTTTCATGCAATTAAAAACAAAACAAGTGTGCAACTCCAAAACATGTAACATCTGTCATTACCATCACTACTGCTTTGTAATAATGGCAAAAGTCAAGACTCATGCCAAAAGGCAACTTCTTTCTCATGGCATTCCTGAGCATGAAGGCTATCAGAAAGCACCATTTTAAAAAATGTGCAAACTGAATTAGGTATTAATTCAACAGAATCATACTGCTATAACTCAACAAACGACTTGTGTTCTGGAATTTTTTTTCTCAACATCTCAAAAGTGCTGTAAAAAAAAGCTAATGCCATTATTATAAAGCAGTGACAATTTAATATGAAGTTATGGTCATAAACTTTGAAAATGAAAAAAAAAAAAAAAAGAAGAGATGAAAAATCAGACAAGGTGGCATAATCGTCGATCAATGAGAAATGATAAGAACTGTACATTTTACACATTTTTTACATTGTATGGTTTATATGATGATGAATGTAGATCATTTCACTTACCAAAATCATAACATAACATATAAACATATATTATTTCCTTCTCTTTTACATTTATAGAGTGTAGGTTTCACTGGCTAAATGTGTAAGGCACTCCATACAGCAAAAGTATTTCCTATCCCATGTAGCAATGAATTATATGAAATGAACTTCGAACAAGTCATTTTATGTAATTTAGAGTTTGACTCGGTCATTCACATTTCATTTGCCACAACGACTGATTTTCAGGTGATGAAATAAAATTAGGCAGTTACATATTACATAATGCTGAATCCAATTATGGCTGTTTGCATTCAAAGCTCAGTGTCCTAGAACTTTTTATTCATTCCTAACACAAATAATGAAAACAACAAGGTTTTGACAAGACTAAATATCATTTAACACTTTAAAAATTTTACAGAGAGCTGCACTGCTTCAACAGGTAAAATGTGCATAATATACTCACTCCAATCCAGTGTTTTTTAAAAGCGTGTATCTAATATGTCAACCATCAAAACCTCCGAACATGAGTCTCTGTTAGTAATCAAACATTCCACAATAAAATTTTGACAATCTTATGATAATTTAAATGTCTTCCATGCACTAAAAAAGGACAAAGGTATGGAGCATCACTGTTGAAAATGGTGATTACAAGTGAATGATAAATTATCCCAAGGGAACAATTATCGTTGTTTATATGATTTATGTAATATAAATATCTTACTAGTCCTGATGCTATAAAAAAGTCATCAGTTCTAATGAAAAAAAAATGTGTTTATTTCTTAATCATTTTATTGCCTTCAAAATACTGAGCATGTACACAGTGAAACTGTCCTTATTCTTTTAGCTTGACAGCTCCTTGTCTGAAATAATATTGATCTTACGTGTGGAACAAAGGGTCTCAAAGGGTGTCAAAGGGTATAATTTCCAGTGCAAAGCATTTTTCTAACTCAAAGGCAAGAGTACAGTCAATGTCGCAACATGTGTGGTTGGATGGAAGACACAACAAATAAGATGTTTCTTGCAGCTGAATAAGTCAGTCAGATTACACATCAGGTGCTGCAAAAGCAATTTATGCCTGCAAAATAACTTTCAAAAATTTTCAGTGTTACTTATACCGATGTGAAAGACCTTTGGATGCAAACCCTAGTTCATTGAGATAGAAATGTCCCAAGCGGGCAGATCTTTTTCACATCAGGAAACAAGGATTTCCTTCTTTTCAAATGCATAAACACTGCAACAAAATGAATTTTCAGATAGGTCTGTTCCTAGATTTCGAGGTAATTTCACTGGTCAGAGAAGAGAAGGGAATTCTGTCTTTCCTTGGATGGTCTTGAAAATTCAAGTTTAAAACCTTGCACAGTAAACATCAGCAGAATAGGTTCTATTTTTCAATTTGGCAAATTGGGGCCATTAGCCTTCAAGCATAATTTGCCTTCATATTGATGCAAATTAAACTACCTGCCATCCTGTTTTCCCCCTGTTACCGGCAAACATCATAACAAATCTAATCTTATTATTTATGTGATAGGATGTTAACAGGAAAAATCAATTTTTAATGTCACATTTCACCTGGAAACTAAATGAACTGTGGACATAAAAAGAGTCAGTGGTCCAAATGTGTCTGTCAGTTAAAACTGCAGTCAAGCATAAGTCACCATTATGATGAGGATGTACAATGTCATTCTGACTTTTTTCAAAATGCATGTGATGGAAATTAACAAGCAAGTCATAAAAATATTATAAAATATAATCTAAAACATTAACATTCCTCAGCCATACCGATTCCAACTTCTGCATACTGAGGACTTATCATTAATTCTTCAGTATGCAAGAGTGGACTATGATTGTGAATGCAATGAAGTATAATTCTTTCAATGGGTTCATGAAGCTTGAAAATAGAACATAGGGATTTCTCATGATGACAAGATAAAATGCAAAATCGATGCCGCAAAATGTGAGAAAACCTCCTTAAATTTGGCTATGATGCTGGTCTCTATCTGGTAATGCAATAAATATGTGAACATATTTGTGACTGGCTTTAGTACACCTCACACTATGCAAATTAAAACGGGAGGAAGGGAAAAGGGTAGGGATGAGGAAGGGGACGGCTGGAGAGGGGAGGGGGGGAAGGTCCTGAAAATGAGGTTTTGGGGTCAAAATATCAAATCAATTTGTGCTACTTTTTGACCCTTTAATCTCCTTTGATGTATGAAAAACAATGAATGGGACCAGAGGCATCTGTTATATAGCCCAAAATAGTACCACTTCTTGGAGGCTGTAGAGAAGCTTGAAAGTTCAATTGTAATTTTCTCAAAAATATATGTCTTATATCAAAATCCATGTCTTGTGCCCAGGACAAATGAGTAGGAAGTTGCCATGGGCAATTTCAAGTTGAAGCCATTTTCAATCATTTTTTTTTTTACTATTTTCCTATTATGATACCGAAATGTTTCTTTGTTTCAGGTTAAAAAAGATCAAATTTTCATTTTGTAAAAGCAAAAAAAAAAAAAAAATGTTAGTATCTTACTCAGAAAATAATCTTTATTGACTGGAGTGACGTCTGACTCATTTGCCCTGGGCTCAGGAGATATGTGGGATTTTTTTGCTATTTTTTTTCCCCCCAGAAGACTTTTTTCTTTCTGGACCAACTGCTGCAAAATCTTGAATAGATATTTCCCATAGCATGTGTTTCAATAACATGCATGCAGAGAATTCGATATTTTGGTGGAAAATTCAGAAAAAGACATACATATTTCAGAAATTTGTAACAAACATTGTATGACCAACAAACAAAATAAAAATGCACATTATCTTTTATAGGGCTGTTTCATTTCTATGCGAAATTTCAAATGATTAATTCAATTCTCCAGGAGCCTCAGGCTTTTAAAATCAGCTAGGTTTCAAGACACAGAATCCAATATGGTGGCCTTGTCATGACAAGTAGACATAAAAAATAAAAAATGCCACTCTTTTCCTCTAATTTCAACATGCTGAATCTGAATGTGAATCTTACAAATAAATGTCCTACTTCAAACATTCAAGAAATTCCTCTCGGGACTCCCCCCCCCCTCCCCCTGTTAAAAAAAAAAAACCCTGCCGACAGAGTTACATCTCCAGATTTTATAGACATTTAATACCCATGGTGTCACATTCTGTATGATTTAATATGCATATAAATGATAATCATCTAGCCTAGGTGGAAAGCAGTAGACTTTGAAAACAAGCTCAAAATGCTTAGGTTTTTTCCTGTATCACTGCCTACAGGAAACAGCTATGGAAGACTGGATGAAAATGTCAGGTGTCTGGGTTAAATGAGTTGGAAGTTGTTGGAAAATATTGGATTTTATTGACCAAACAGTTAGGACATTTAATTTTAAATGGGAATATCTTGGCATTTGAAATTTTTTTTGTTTTGGTCATCTATGTATAGTACTATCAGTACTATTAACATCAGTATCTCTGGGCTATTTTATTGAAAAATTTTACATCCGATTTACATCACCTGACTACATGAGGGAATACAACTTTGATTCTTAGAAAGAACAAACCCAATGATGGAATTGAGAAATGAATGAAAACCTTGCCTATCTGTGATCCACGGAAAACAAATTACTTCAGCTGTCCTGTGAGAAAGGATATGAGCTATTATTCAATTTTCAAATGCAATAGTGAAGAAAACAAAACACAGTAAAACTAAACATTAATGAGCTGAAATCCTTGACCAGACTTTTCAAGTTTGATCCGCCTCCATTTACTTTCAAAGGCCACAGGGATGATCAGTTTTCACTGGCAGTCTTCATTCTTTCAGTTAACTCTATGCATACACCTCCTTCCCATGAGCATTCTGTGCATAGCCAGTTAGCGGCATAAACTGCAGTCCATTGTCCGTTATTTCATCTTCATTTTTCTTTTTCGCTTTCTTGGATCCTAAGCACCGCACAGCAAACCTGAATTCCTCTGACATCTCTGAACATAAAGTTTGCTGAAATAATTTCAAGAATACCAAAAATAAAAAAATTAATATTAAAAATGGGCAATTTTTCCACAAGGAAAAATACAGTGTCTAAATTCTAATTCTATCATTTTTTTTTTTTTTTATTTTGCTGGCAAAAATGAAAAACAAACATTTTTTTTTTTTTTCTCAGAAGAAAGCTAGGGAAAACATTTAACCACATACATTCTTTTAGGAAGCTTTTTAGACCTCATTTTCTATTTCCAGAGTGCCTGATATAACTGACAATTGTTGAAGCTTGACCAGGGTAAAGTGCTTTATTGATATGGTTATTATTCATTTTGACTTTGAAGTGCGAACATCTGCATTTCATGTTTACTTTAGCACTGAAATTTATTAGCTTGTCCTGTCAATAGCCACATAACTATGGTTACTGCTAAAGAAAAGATGGTCATTCCTCTCATTTTCTTTTCTTTATTTCGTACTTCTGCAGGGTAGCACATTCATTAACACTGTATCTTTTCACATACATGAGTCAAATGTCGAAGTTCACTTGCTTGAAATTTACTGAGGTCAGTGGAGTTCACATTAAGTATGAACATCTTGACTCACAAATTAAACTATGCTCTTACTTAACTCAGGTTCATATCTGCTGGCACCTATTACTCTGCATTTAAAACATTTTATGTCAGACTCACTGATTTGATCAAATGACATATTTATATGCTCACCTTGTCCTTTTTGGCATTTTTCTTGGCTTTCCAAACAAATTCACATAAAGATATAAAAAAGCCCATGACGACACCTCCCATAAGGACGATGAAGACACCACCTACATTCTCCACTCCCAGTTCAGCAGCTTTGCCAGCTGGCTTGCCTTCCTCTTCCACACACTTCCCTCCTCCAAGCTCTTTCTTCCACCATTTAGTTTTCAGTTCTTCAATTATCTGCTTTTCCTGCAATCTCAAAATCTCCTTTGTCAACATCTCTCGAAGCTGATTATCACCTGTTTGGAAGAATGAGCAAAATTTACTCATGAAGGCAGCCACGATAAAACTCAGACCCAGAAGAGAGTGAGGCAATTTGCTAGAGAAGTAAGGAATGGAGGAAACAGCATAAATTATAGTGCTTTGGGCCATTTAATTGAACTGACAAAATCCCCAATATGTGATAACCGTGCATTCATGAAAAGAAAGTTTCCAATCAACAGAATATAAAGTTCATGTACCAAAATTTGCAAAAGGATTTTGTGATGGTTCATGTATCAGAATTTTAAAAGATTTATGATTTATTGTCTCAAAGAATTGTAATCTCTAAACATTAACATTAACTCATAAACACGAACCATAATGAGAATTTACCTTGGGCAGTTGCAAATCCGTAGCCTTTAGAATCTAACAGACCTCCAACTTGCATCAGATCGCAGTTTCTACAAGAATACATAAAATAAACTTATACAAGGTGCACTTCTAAGGCAACACACATCTGTTGTGTACATTGTAAATCTAATAATCATATCTCACAGTTAGTATATCAAGGAACATTTAAAACACATGATGCATCATATTAGTCTGAGGGACAGTAAGACAGACACTGATGTGATTTAGCCTGACATAAATAAATCTACTTCTCAATTTGTCATCTGCACTTGACAACAATAAAACAAAGAAATTCTGTGTTATAAATGCAGTGAATCTTCGCAGCAACAGCAGTGTTGATTTTAAAATAAAAAACAAACCCTTTATACAAACTGAACACATGAAAGTATGTGGTCATTTTATCAGGAACTGTGAGGATCAAATTCTGAATTTGACTCTTTTGCTCAAGAATGTCACACAGTGTCTATATTACCAACTGTAGCATACAGGATGATTGTGTTGTAATGTTAAGTCACTATCTTGGTACATGTTTTTTAATTCCAGCTAAAAAAAAAAAAAAAAAAGATAGTAGAAAGTATAGGCATATGGCACATAAAAACACATTATCATCAGCAACATTATCTATGACATTGATGTTCAAAGTACAGACATCAATGCCAGAGAGACAGTTTATTTGTATTTCTGGCAAATTGTGAAAAGTTAGTTGATTTTCACCTGTTTATGACAAATTCAAAGCTCAGTTTGTCTTTACCTGTTAATAACAAATTCAACGCTGGTTGACTCTGTGATGTAGGCATACTCTCCCGTTTTTACTCTCTCTATAGCTTGAGTCAAGTTTTTGGAAAAGCTCTGCTCTGGTGTTGAGTTCATAAACTTCCACATTTTTTCATACACATCAATGCGATTGTTCTGCAATAATAGAAATGAAATGCTGACATGAAGCTTCCACAGGGACAGGATGATTGATGATTAAATGAAAGTACAGATTTTATAAATGATATTCAATTCAAAGAATCAAACTTCTTTTTTTTTTCAATCTCACACCCACATTTGTTAATATGTAAGATCATTTACTTGAGGATTGGACTGCTGATGTCAATATTGAAAAAATTCACTTCACTGGACATGTGTATGTGCTATCCACTGGACAGATCAGGTCATACATTTAAATTGTCAATGTGCATCCAGCTTTCAGGGAATGGAAAATAACAATTAATCAGTTGTTACTGAATGAATGTTAACCATAACTGCATTAAAAATATTTTACTTGGAGAGCAATAAAAAACAATGATGATGATTTTTTACAAGTGAAATAATAAAAAAAAAAAAGCATGCAATTATGAATATGAGACGCGACACGATGATATGAGGCTCTCGTCAAACTGAGCTGACCAGAGAAATCAAGTGTTTTTCAACGGTGAATGAATATTTAATGTATTTTTTTTTTCTTCAGCAAACCCTTCTGTATCAATCTAAGAATGCGTTTCAGAGTTCAACTGACTGAAATGGAGTGAGTAAAGGCCCAAAAATTGTAATTTAGAGGCATGGCCTGACAAAAGTAATGAAGGATTTACAAAAGTGATCGGCCATTTTCTCACTTAATTCAGCTGCAGCAACCTGTCACCCCCATCATCTTTAATTGCCAATATCTCAACTTCTACTTAAGGTAGACCAATACTTTTTTCACACATTGAAAGGGAA